>JAGVSP010000964.1:0-127733 GCA_022494985.1 Micrasema minimum
CGAATTGGGTCAGGAATTTTTAGTGCTGATAAGTCCACGATACAATCGTTAGGATGCTGATGCAAACAATACTCTATTATAAATTTTGTATAATACTCTCTAAATTTACTGTTACCGATTGGAAACAGTTAATTTAGAGAGTGTGTAAAAATAAATAAATAAAAAAATAAATATGTAAAAAAATAAACCATAAATTTGCATAGTTCAGTAGATTTACTGAACTATGCAAATTTATGGTTTATTTTTTACATAAAGACTACATAGGATAAAAAAAGTTTCTTGTATGGTACATGTGCCATTACCATGTATGATATAAAAATCAGAATTTATAAATTAATAATATGTTTGGTTCATTTGTGTTATAAAAAATATATTATGATTGATTAAAGTCATTATAAAACATAGCTTTTTTAATAATACAAATACTTCATTTATTACGCTTTATTGTAGATTGTATCTATCTTGGTACATTTAGATTATTTTGTAAAATTCTTTTCAATTTCTTATCGAACCCCTAAAATACTGAGGAAAATTCGGAGTTAGATTTTTGAAACATTTCTCGCAAATTATTATCCTCTTCTTGGTAAATTATTGAACTTCCTATCTTTAGACATACATAACGGATTTTATATCAAAGAAATAAAATGAGGATAGACTCAAATCGTAGAATCGTAGACTTTACTGCTCGGCTTATGTCTCTGAGGTTGAGATTCTACAAACTTCATCTATCCATCCGATCTATTTACTCTCACAGGCTCCATTGCGAGAAGAGAGAGATAAACTGTGTTTTATTTCCACTTTGAAGTAAAAAAGCGGAAAAAACCCTTTAGACTGTTATCTTGCGGAGACGGGATTTCCAAAAAAGTTTTCCCCCAATTTATGAATATTAAAACTTTGTTGTTCCGAATTTCGGTTCGACATTTTATCGCGTGGTTTATATATATGTACCTTTTTTATTAATTTGGTCTACAAAATATACGTTTACACACAATTGTTGTGGAGGTACTTCCATTTGCTCAAAAATATTATTTAATATAAGATGGAAAAATCGTTTCTACTATTATATGTCTTGTGTTGAGTATTTAGCAATAAATAAAGCAGCAAATAAAGGCCAATGTTGATAATTAATATAAAATAACTACCTTCGCAAATAGAGTTTTTCTCAGCAAGTGTTCGCATTGTTCACCCCTTTACATTTTGTATTAGACAATAATATTCAAAATTATTTCCTGTTTTGTTAACATTCAAAGTCATTTCAGAAAATTAAAATTCAAAATAAAGTGAACTTAAAAAATATATCGGAGATTGAATAGCATATCGAGATAATTATGATAAAATTTATTGTTTATATCTGTACGTAAAATGGTGCGAAAGTTAAAATAAAATAAACGACGTTAATTATCATAAATAATGCGTTTACTTTAAATAAGTGTTTTTTATCTGTATATTTACTGCATCAAGATAGGGATTTAAATTGATAATTTAATAAATCATTCCACGTGTCAACGTAAAAAAATATTTAATACCTTATCTACTAATTTTACAGAATCAAAATTCACTTCGTAACATTTAATTATAATTACGAAAAATTAAATATCTCGTTTTAAGTTTTACAATGCTTGTTTTATATATTAAAAAACGCAATGGTATTTAGAATTCGTAATAATTTTGGTCCTGGATCAAGGAAACTCGAATAAATTAAACGAATCCTCTGAAGGTATAAATATTAGTAGGCATTGCAGTAGGTAAATATATTCACCCTTTTATACTATGTAGGGTATATTCTCGTTAGCAGCCCCAAGAATATGGGGTAGTTCCTTCTGTCTTGGTCTAACAGTCCGTGAAGTAACTAATCGCTATTTCCTTCCTGAGAGTGCCTCGGCTAGTTAAGGGTTGTGGCGGAGGGAGGGAGAAGCACCCCCCCCCCATTAGAAGAAAGGGAGAGAACGAGATATTTACATTTGCCAAGAATTACATATGACTAGCTACTATATACCAGATTAATTTAGAAACACCCAAAGGATATAACCTAAATACGTTTGAAGGAAACTTGTATAAAACCTCTTTCAGTTAATAAAATACCAAAGTGTATAGCTTACAATTGATACAGCTGCTATTGTTAAATGAATTTACTGTATTCGTATAATAGTCAAGGCATGCTACACATAAAGATACAATAAATTTTCCATACGTTTTCGTAAGAAACACATATATAATTTATATTTATACAATCATTTAAATGCAAATTCGTACGTGAAACACTATTCAAGTTTATACTGTTGTTCAAAATACTCTTAACAAATTATTGCTATGAATTTATCGGAAAAGTCTTAATTACTCAAAATATTCCAAATTGCCATTTTATCTATCTTCTTCTTCTTCTTTCGCCACGTTCGCTCCTATGTGGAGCATGTGGACATCACTAGATCCCTCCAGGAGATCCTGTCATCAGCCAGCTCTCTTCGCCTCCTCCCACGTCAGGCCCGCATACATCAGCACCGCCGAATACATCCGTAGGATGGCCATTTGAATCGTGCAGGCGTAAAGAAGAGGCAGCTCGGGTTTAGGCTCTCCCGAGGCATCCGGAGTACATGCCCAAGCCAGGTCCAACGCCGCATCTTTACGACTCCAGTTATTGGAGGTTGCTGCGTCCGTCCATAACTTCAGCGTTGGTTATGAAGTCAAACGACCCAATGCCTAGAATCTTTTTCAGACACTTATTCTCAAAACTCAACAAGCGAGTATTCTGAGCTTTTGTGAGGTGCCAGGATTCGCATCCATAAAGGAGCTCCGGCACAATGCAGGAAAACATTTACAAAAAAAATATTTATAAAATGCGTTTCTCGTATTTGTGTCTCCATAAGATACAAATAAACATTAAATCTATTATGGTATAAAATGATGCTTATGATGAACTTAACGACTATTTTGATCGATTTAATTATGTTCTACAGATATACAGAATTGATAATTACTTTATTACTCGTAAACACAGTTCTATTAATAAATTAAATGATTTATAATGATATTTAAATAGAGTAGTTAACATTATTTACTATCAAAGCTTCTATAAAATAATACAATAATAGTACTTCTAAACAAAGTTAAATAACGTTAATAAATATTGTTATATGGATCATTGAACTCTGATTTTATTGCTCTTAAAACCACGTGGTAAACAACAGAAATGAGAAATCAATAAAATATTACATGCACTTAGTAAAAGTTGCTTGATTAACAGTAAATTGAACTAATTCGTTTTGTCGATATCTTCGAGCCGTTTTAACTAAGTGTCACTAAGCTTAGATTTTCTCGTCGGCTTAGTCGAAGTAGATAATGAATCTTCCAACTCCTACGTTAAAAGTCTTGAACTTACAGAAAACCTGTCAACATGGCGTTGTTAGACCAACGTTAAACATAAAATCGACTATCTAATTTCTTAAGACTTATTTTGGTAGGTTGATTTAGTAAATAAGTAGGGTTTTACTGTAAGCTACAAATATCATAAGAGTAAGTTTTAAAGAACTACTTAAATATAGATCCTATAAAATAATCGATTTGGAATTTTAAGTGGCCTATTAACAATCTTGTTATACCTACAATAATTTAGTGAATTGAGTTGAATGATTTAAAATGATCAAGATACACTGCACTTGGTGTACCAATGCAGTGCTCTATGCACCATTAGGTGTGGATAAGGGAAAGTAGTAGTAGTAGTAGAGTTAGATTATATTATGAAATTGTAGTTCCACAAAGGAAGTATGTCAGGACAGAGTGGTATGGCGTTCTATCCTCTCTGCCTACCCCTACCGAGAAATGTCGTGATGGTTAGTTAGTTAGTTCTATACCTTCCTCGCTCTTTTAAGCATTTACATATAAAAAATAAAACCATCTAACAAAGTTTTGAACTGAGTAGGTACCAACAACTGGTTTCTTTTTAGAAAATATCAGATACTTTCTATAATTTAATTTTAAGATACTATATTTAAGTTAGATTAATTTAAGTTTAAGATAATTAAACAGTTTTTGTTTCAGACAATACAGCAGTAGGTCCATAAACCGCGTAAAAAGGGCGATTTCATCCACTCGCTTCTTCAATAATTATGATATGTTAATTTGCTGAAAATTTTTATTTAGTATCCAACTTATTTCTATAAGCACCCACCAGTACCATCACTTTAAGTAGGCTCCTGACAGTCACTTTAAAATCAGTTTTCTTTGGACCTACTAAAGAGAATGCACAATAATAATAATAATATGGAGGGATAATAAAGTGAGATATTTTAGGTTAAAATTACCAAATAAAAAAAATAAATTATATCATACAATTTGACGGCATTAGTTTTCTTATAAATCCGTATGCAATGCTGTCAAATTAATTTCGAACCACGGTTTTCGGAGAAATCATTTACCTCTTTTCATCATCATCATACCGTATCCGCTCCCTATGTGGAAGCATAAGGAATCCACAAACTGCCTCCGGGCCAAGCAATCGGCCACCAGCTCCTGTGCATCTTCCCAAATCAGCTAATTTCGTTCCGCAGCTCTGGCGCAAACTGCCGGCGAATTGTCAACAGTGGACGTCCAGGACGCCGAGAATCTGGTGCCTTGCAAAATGGGCAAGCATAGTTAAGGCTCTCGGGAGGCATACGCTTACCTCTTTGTTTGACGCATTTAATCGTATTGCATAGAAAGAGAGGCTTCATATAATTCATAAATCAACACCTTTAGTTTACGTATTGTAATCCTGCCCCATTTTTCTAAAACTACACTTCGTAAAATCATTACCGCATTACTGATATCAGGTAGCTGGCAAAAGCGTTTTTTTTTGCCTTTAGAAAGTCGCCATAGAAATCAGGCGTACACACTAAACACTAAGTAATATTCAATCTATGTACATACTTTGATAAGAATTTTCGTCTCAGTTACATTTGACCTGCATAAGAGATCGATGTGCCACATACTGTGTCAGTGATTTTTGCGTACAACATATGCACACATGTACGTACGTGGCATGTGTGTGTATGTAAACACATAATACGTTATCAGGGGTCACTGACCCCCCGTTAAGGCCGCGGCTGACTAGAACCAAGTACAAGGCTCATTGCGACATCTTTTCCGGGACGGCTTTAAAATACGACCCTTGAAACGTGTCCTTTTTTCCTCATACTAAATAAATTGAATTCGGAATAAAGTTGGCCACGCCCCTTTTACGTCACTATTCATGTCGCCCTTTACGTTTACTTTGAAACTAAAGATGTGAAACATAGAAGCCAGACCGAATCATGACGTCACGAGGGCCACGGATAATAGTGTTGCGTTTTCGTGAACGGATATTTTTCAACGATTTTGTTTCTAAAATTATGAATGAAAACATTGTTTTACAACGTTCATATTGATTTTAATATTAATATTTCTAAATCAATTTCACATATTTTCATCGGTTTTCGTAAAAAGTGATATTCCCCTATTATTAGTAAGTCGTGAAGGTGCGGCGGCGGTGGTGGAACTGGCTTGGGCATGTACTCCTGATGCCTCGGGAGAGCCTGTACCCGAGCTGCTTCTTCCTTACGCCTGCCGGATCCCGCCGCTCTGGCAGACTGTCGATGGCCTTCTTACGAATGCAGGCCTGACGTGGGAGGAGGCGAGAGAGCCGGCTGGCCATAGGGTCTCCTGGAGGGATCTAGTAATATCCACATGTTCCACATAAGAGCGAACGTGGTGAAAGAAGAAGAAGAAGATTTTTCATTAACGTACCAACATTTTGCAAAGAATTAACTACCTAGCAGGTTCAAGAATACAGCATACAGACATAACCAATTGACTATCACACTTATTATTATATACTATTATACACTATTTATTATAAATCCAGTAAAAATGATATTTTAAAGGGATAATTGACATTAATAAAATTATCGGATTTTCAAATCTTCAAATATTTATAATTTGTTTTTTCATTTTCCTTAAACTAAAATAGATAGATACTCCTATTATGTATCTACAGGGGTAACAATTACTCGCTATAGAATTTATATTTAATGTGAGAATCGGTATAGTTCTATCATCATTGCACTATTTATCCCACAATTTAGTTTTAATACATTTGTGTACCTAATGGTTTATATATATAATAAAGTTTAAGTTTAAGTATCTATCAACATCGCGTAATTCAAAATAATATTTCCAACATATTTTTTAATTCTAGTGAACTCATAAATTTTTCCAACGGAATCCTTACATGAAAAATAAAAAAAATATAAGGTTTGTAAAAAATAAACCGATTTTTTAAGCCCCCCAAAAAGTTACGTAAAAATAACCTATGTGTCTTGTTTTCTTAAGCGACAATATTATTTCCACATTTTGTGTAAAATTTATAAAAATTTTTATTGTTTTAAATGTATGAAGGATGAATAAATCTTGAGTTTAGGTAGGTACTGTCTGTTAGAGTAGATTGTACTATAAAAGGTTTATCAACAGCTCGTGAATTTAGAATTCCCGGAAATTCAAAGACATTTTTATTTGTTTATTTTTTCAAATCTAAAACCAGTTAATGTTCTAGTCGTAAACGGACACGTCTTATTTTATACCATTGATGTTTTATTGCCTGCTTAACTTGAGATGTGCATCTATGTTTGCAAGTTAAGGTATTCATATAGGAATGTGGGTGTAAAGTAGGATAAGGAAAAGAACACAGGTGTACTGACATATCTGCTATCCAAACAATTTCAAAGTATTTAACGACTCGCGGTTGTTAGAGATTTTACGAGCTTGTTAATTTCACATCACGTTCATTTATATTGCATGATAAAGGTATAATGTGATATTTATACTACAGTCTTATTTAGCGAACTTGCACGTCGAGTCAACGTGCACCTAAAAATAATTTACACAAAATAATAAAACCGAAATGCCAAACTGTCTAGTAAATTTAATTTTATTATTGCATTTTCATTTGTCGTTTTTTTTGTTTGATAATATTACGCAATTGTGCAATGTTTTATTCTAAAGCTGTCCTGGGCGTACGTGATTCGTACACAAACACCACTATCATTCAACTAAATGGACACACACACCCTCACATAGATCAGTATAAAAACACGAGGGAGACGAACACTATCATACGTCATGCATCAGTCCGTTCCTCGGTATCTCCAACCTGCTCTGATATTCGGAATCCTTAACGGAATGAAAGAGACGGGAATGTCTATATTTCGGCTGCATAGACTATCCCATGGAACGTCAGACTTTCGAATTTATTTGAATGTCGTGCTTCAGGCACTTATCGGAAATTATTATCGCGTTTTCTTCATCCAGCTCACTCCCACTCGAGAGCTTTGGCCTTGAGCGTGTGAAAGAGACAATAACGTATAGGATCATTGTAAATCCATCGAATGGCGTATTAAATTTGAATTGCCTCAAAATGTCTAATTTTCTAGCTAGATTCGTATAATGTTTTTTATTCAAATTGTTGAAAATGTAAATAAATTGCTTCTTTAATCTACTTTATTGAGGCGAATAATGGCACCAAAGAGCAATATATTTTTATGATGACGTTTTAAAAAAATCTATTCATTATATAAAAAAGCATTGGATGCTTCAAAATGGACGATTGAAATTAAAAGCAAAATGTTTTCTGATGTTGTACATAATTACCTACTATGCCTAATTTTATCAATAACATTGCTTATTATGTATTACAAAATGAATTATACAGTTATATCTACCTCTCTACAACTATAGAGATCTAAAATAGCTTACTACTACTACTACTTTCCCTTAGTAGTATAGAAATTTTGTATACATAAAGGATTTAATACAGCTACAAAATTATTTTATCACACACTTTTGAATAATTTTTGGCATGTACCTAAATCCTTTTAGGTTTCATACAGGAGTCAAAATAATAGACTTTATATTATGATCCATTTTGTAAAATTCTGTAAGAGCATACTCGTATATCTAAGGGTTGTTAAAACTGTTGGGAGATAGAATTTCAATTGTCCGTGTGCTTGGCCAGCGCCAATACGTGTTATTTTATTTTTATTTTTTTTTTTTTTTTTTTTTAACCACCTCAACAGGCCAGGAGGCCCAATTACAGAGGGAACAACGTCACATACACCCAGGCTTGAGAAAAATCCCTTTTGATTTTTTTTAGTTCTCACCGGGAATCGAACCCGGAACCTCCGTATCGTGAGTCCAGCGTCTTAGCCATTACGCTACGGAGGCCGCCGTTGTCTTGTTGTTTATTTATTATACTGTTTGTATAAATCCAAAAAATCACATTTAATTTGTCACAAAACATTAAATAGGCAGTCATAATTTAATTAACTAATCAACTGTCTTATGATATGCTCGTCAAATTAAATAAAATTTTTGTCTACATAAATATCTAGTGATCTTGAGGCGACCTTTCGTAAAGTTATCCTTAGAAATATAATACATATAATCCTTTTTAAACCTTGACAAACTGTAATACCGTAAATAAAAATACGAAGTAAACTTTTTACTTAGGTATAATGGAATGGTGTGGTTATTGCACAACATAATGTTTTATAAACAAAATAAGAACAGGATTTTAATTTATTTGACGCATTTGTAAACCTGACATTTCGTCACCCAATGATTTTATGCCCTCCGGTTAAATTTACGACTTAAATTTAAGATCACTTCCTTTCTTTGAAAGTGATTTATTTAGTACCTATTCGAAGAAATTTGTTTTGGTCCCTTTAAAACTCTTTTATGGTTTAGAAACAATTTTATTTTTATTTTCGTACAGTTCATAATGGCACGATCGGTTTCGTCTCACCTTTTAAACGTTTTACGAGCGCGCAATTTGACAAACAAGATTATAAAATTTTACATAAAAATGACGGTTAGTTGCCAAACAATAAAAATGGCGTTTGTGGTTTAGGACACGCCCTTATTTTACCTTCCCCCTTTAAACTGTGCGTGGCACCCCTATTTTATAAACAAAATATACAATGCATTTGTAATATTTTGAAAAAATAAATGACGATTTTTGTCTGTGGTTTTATAAATTTAAAAATATTTCGCTTGCAAACTTTCACGATCGAGGATATTTGATATTAAGTAATTTATTGTATTTAAATTTTATCAAAATATTTATATGCACAGATACATGCCTTGCTTACTGATTGATAGTACCTACCTACCTACCAATTAATTATTCTAAACTAACTAACTAACCATCACGCCATTTCCCCGAAGGGGTAGGCAGAGAGGATAGAACGCCACACCACTCTGTCCTGGCATACTCCTCTTGCTTCCTCCACATTCATACATCTTCTCATGCACGCACGTCGATTATTCCGACTTCTTACATGCCCACTTTCAAGCACTTGTTTTACTTGATCATGCCATGTCTTTCTCGGCCTTCCTCAACTTCTACATCCAGGCACAGTCGCATCATATATTTTTTTAGCCGTTCTTTCATCATCCATTCGCTCTACATGACCGAACCAACGTAAAAGACCTTTCTTAATTTTATTATTCAATATTCAATAGCACTTTTTTTTCTAAAGCCTATTCAATTTTATTACCTTCTTTTAGCAGATTAGTATTGATAATACATACATACCTAGGTACCACCTAAAATATTTTTTTTAAATTTTTTAATTGAAATACATAGTATGCTATATATGTATTTATTATTTACCTACGGGTTGTGATCTAGACTCAATGCTGGCAGCGCTCCAGAGGCGATTCTTCTAAAAATATTATGTTATAATATGCTTTTAAATTTTTATTTTTTGTAAATATTACAAACATGCACCTAACTTTGTCCTATCCATATCTCGTATTGTAAGTATCTTACAATACGAAAACGATTTATTTTAGGTAGCTTCGAGCTGACGGATAAATGCGTTTTATTATTTGCTAGCTTACTGTATGCATTTAGCCTATGTATTTAACGGCAGAAAATATAAACATTATTTACCTTATTACGTAAATACAACTTTCCATCCGAAAAGCATTTCATTTAAAGATTTTCATGATATAATTTTTTACGATTTGCCAGGATATTGTACTAGATTGAAGCCACATAAAATATAGATATACCAATCTCACTTCTTACATGCATACGGAGTTTCAATTAAACCAACACAAACACATGAAAATCCAACATGTTGAACACATTCACACACACAATGCAGTCCCGATGTGGGCATGGTTCATTGAACAAGAGGAACCGCGAACTGTGCCCTACATGAATAGAATAAATTTCAGCTGACAAAAAATATATGGGGGGCCACGATCATCTGTCAGCCAATGAATGATATGATTGGAGGCAACGAGGAATGGCTTGCCTCGGTGTAAAGTTATACATTAGTTGGCCTTAGTGAGTACAGGGTCTAAGTTTGCATTTTGTTCCGCGGACTACGGTCTACGCCGAGCGACGGAAATGTCCGACAAAATTAGGCCTACGCCATATAAACTCTATTCTACAAACATTTCTAACGTAATTTAACAGTCTTCATTGTTATTTTGTTTCTTATATTATTAATAACGTATTGAATTGTGATTTGTGTGGGTTTTTTAAGTGAAAATTTAGTAAGTAAGCAATAAAATGCTCATTTTATTTATTTTTTCACGAAAACGGCTCTCGTACTATCATTGACGAGCGTTCCGTATACCTACCTACTTAGAAACCTTTATTCTTTTAAAATCTTACATCGTATTTCTCACAAAACCGCAAAATGAAATCTTAAATAAAAAAATTATTGCACTTCGGCATCATTAATATTTTTTACACTTCTTAAAGCTCTCTACCTTATGTTAGGTATTTAATAATTCTATATGTAGGAAACCGCTTTCCATTTTCTAAGGCGTTTTAAATAAATCATGTACCTACCTTATTCGCTTTTTTATAATTTTCTTTGTACGCACCTAGGTATATGTTAATATTTCCAAACAAATTATAACTATGTACCTTGTGTTGTCAAATACTTGTACTTCATATTTATAAAATGATTGATTGTCATAGCTTAGACTGGCACTGAAGCGTAAGACTGATCATCTTGCCGTCGTGTAGCAAATTATTAAGATTTACTGCACTTGATGCATCAATGCAGTGCCCTATGCACCATTGGGTTCGGACAAGGGAGAGTAGTAGTTCATTTTAAAAATCAGAAATACTGTTTTCATTTCAGTAGGTAAATTGATGACTACATTTTAGAAATGAAATTGAAATAAACCAAAATTAGTATAACTACCAACCTATTTAATTTTACAGTGGTACCTACCTAACAAAAATTAGCTTTGATAACTTATGATTTTAATCTGTATATTCATAGATTCAAAGATCAAATAAAAAATAAGGTGCTGACAATAATAACTTTGGATTAGATACTTTGTGGCGCCATTTTCTAATAATCACAAGATATAAAATATTTAGGTAACCCACGGTTAAAATTTAATTGAAATCAACCCGTAATTAACTCAGTAATGTATTTTAAAATACAATTAAGGCTCATATAGGTATATTTATTTTAGACTTGTATGGAAACTCATTGTACCTATTGTGGTATAAATGTTTCTATATTCAATATCTATTATGTCTCTAGGCTTATAAACTTTAGACATTACCCTCATCAGCTGTGCTTCTGTGTGAAGAAACATCAAAAGAATTGACATAGTAGGGTTTATTGGTATGTGTAGGGCGGCTGCTTTAGCTTGGTAGTTGGTAGTTTGAAAGGCAGTAGCCCGTGACTGAAAACGCCAATGCGACAGTGACATCTGTCGCCCGTTTGAGAAACGTTTTTGTCCCAGATGATTTATGACCCTAAACTTGAATCTCAACATTAACATTCAATCCCCAACACGACTACAAACATGATTTATCGCCTCAAAAATACAGATAAAGTTTAATACAACTTTTATAAACCGCCAACTACCGCGCTCTGTAGGCGAAAAATATATTTAATTTTGATTTACTGTTTTAAGGTTTGAGTCATCGCTCAACGTCGCTACTGTGACGTATGACGTGTGAGATGCTTACATCTATACTGACGTAAGTTTACACTAAATCAGACATCGCCGGGTCTGATGTTACTACAAATTGCAGAAGGTGAATGAATGAAACAAACACTAGCTATGTTTGCCAGTCTAAACGACAGATTAAAAACAGAAGGCGATCATGGAAACAAAATTAGACGCAAAAAAAAAACTTATCGATAGATCGCAAGATGGCCTCATCAAGTACACCATTGCATACACACTTTTTAATATAAACTCTTCAATTTTCAAAAAGGAACACATACGTATTTACGATCCCGCTCTCTCGCTAGCTTGGAAACGCAGGCGAGAGAGAGTCAACCGCATTCAGGCTTGATTAACTTTGATCACAAACGGTTCTGTGATATAAATTTCAAAAGCAAGACCAGGGATTGTAAGTCTCTCCTTTTCCCTCTTTATGGCTAGGTACAGAAGGGTAGAGGGACGGAGGGAGAGGGTAGGGGAGAACGTCGCGACGCTGCCCCGGAGCGCGGGAGACCAACAGACGCCCCCAGGACGCCGGAAAGCGACGCACGTCTGAAGCTCCTGAAAGTGTTCGCTCTCCTGAAATCTTCACTGAAAGATCAAATGTACTAACAATTTCTAAATTTTGCTAACAAATATACAGCTGAATTCTAACTACTAAAATAATATAGGAAAAATATTACCGATTATGGGAAGAATTGGATGGAAAGGCCGTTGTGCAATATTTTAGAGTTACTAACAAAACAACTGTCATGTATTTTGGACAACAGGTGAGTTCTAACACTTTTAATCTAGTTTATTTTATTTGCCTACTATTGGAAGATATTAACAATTCAGATCATGTGTCAATATCGTAAATTTTTCGAACTTTAAATCGCATTTAAAATACAGATTGTTTCAATGACAAGTATTTCCATATCAATTTGGTAGTTAAAATAGCTTTGCCTATTTGATGTACAGTTAAATGTTCATGGTGCCATTTTAATTTCGATATGTTGTAGTCGTTAAATTAATGTTATGTTTATTATCCATTTCAGACGCTGTTCAGTAAAGTCAGCTGCGTTTGATGTGAAGGTAATAATTAATAACTTTACTTTTTTATCCTCTATGTTCTGTTGGTAACGGATGAATGAAGACGCATGTGTATACAAATCCTCCATTTATATGTGTGTTGATGTACCTATGTGTGTAGCCCCCCTCTCCTTTCCTCTCTTACTTCTGCTGCCAAGACTCGAACTTAGCTTCAATCGTAAACGTCAGAAAGGAAATTAACGATCGCAGAGCCGCCAAATCGAATGAAAAATGCTGGAAACTTGGTTCAGAAACGAAGCCACTTAAAAAATACTTTCAATATTTGGTAGATACTATTTTTGTATAACTATAACGTAATGCATTCAACGGCAAATCTATGTTAAAATATTATAAATATTGTATGCTTTTCAAATTCAAAAATACTATTTTGTTTTACTACAATATTCTAATGGAATTCGGTTTTACGCATTTTACAATTTAGGTTTTTTCTTTGCTTTTTATAGGTAGGTATAAGTATGAAAATTCAGATTACTTTTTTAGTCCTCGTACTTTTGAGCCAATGCCTTGAAATAAACATGCCTAAAATCACAATCTATTGTCCATGACACTCCCTCGTTTCTAAACTCAATATCGGTCTTTCTGTTACTTATTTCTCGCCCCTAAATGTATCCCTCTTTTTATCTCCCACGCCGAGCGTTCTTTGTTGAATATTGGACAAAGGAATCTTTTTCAAAATAAAAGCACTTTGTTCGTGTGTACAACACGCGTACCTCCGAAAATAAATCACTTAGAACAAAAGTTGGCTTCTCAATTTTTTTAGACAAACGGATATTTCAACCAACCACGTGGTTAGCCTTTTGCGTCTTTGCAAATTATTCGCACAAGATTGGCTAAGATTTCTAAAGAAAACGCCCTTAATAACATGTACTTACAAATTCGCAATATTCACCACTTGTATTCTAGATACTGCAAGAGCGGGGTAGAGGAGAGACTTGAATTGTTCATTAACTCTAAATGGCGTACGCTATACATTATAAGTAGGTGCTTAGGTATATCTAGAACAGAATTAAATTCTTTGTCGACAGTAATTTTAATAATCACATACCGAGAGAAAAGTCACGACTATTGTGAGAACGTTGATATTATTTTGATGTAAAAAGAAATACCGGTTTTATTAGAACGGTCATTTACATTTCGCTTTGTTCGTATTCCAGGGTTATTTTTTCCGAATAATTTTAGATAAACAAGTTCGCAATCGCGATATTTCTAAGATGACAAACACGTTTAACCCGCAGCGTACATAATGTGTCTGGATGAATCCAAATTTAAATAACATCCCCTTATCAATATTCCGGATCTAGATTGTACGGCCCCTTATATCCGTTATAAGCAAAAGCTTCCTCGTTTCAGCAAAGATCGTACCTGATTCCGGAATCGTGACCACAGCAAGCCAAAGGTTAGCGGATCAGACGGAGCGGGCATTTTGTCCAAAGGAATATTTTAAGATCTTGACTTTACCACGGAGACGAAATTGCAAGTTTTTTTCTTTCTACTAAAAGACGTAAATTTATTTTACATCGCGCTCCACTTTTGAGCCTTATTCGTATTCTTTCTCAAATATAATATCCTTTTTTTATAAAGTTCATTACGCTTTTCGGAAGCTGTGGGCAGAACGCAGAGCGACACGCACTTTCACAACGCGAAAAAGATGGTTTTAGATAGTTTTCCCTTTTTTACTAACGCCTTTTTTACGCCATCCACTGTTCGAAGTATTTCCCTTTACTTCGCCGTGTTCTATGAGGCATCCCGCCTACGTTTAGCTTTACGCAGGTAAGCTGCGCAGTCGTCTTACGATTCTATAGATACGGCCGAAACTTTTACATAGTATACAGTTCCAAGTACGGCCGAGAGACGGTTGTATTCGCCGGTACGGCTCCCTAACGCGCCGTAAATCGAATGTTTTATTTTATAACGCGGAACCGATTGCGCCTCTGGGAGCGCTTACCTCCTCCTCCCTCCTTTACTCCTGTTCCCGGAGAAGATTCGCGCAGCTGATTTCTCTTCCCATTCTGGGTTAGAGACATCGACTTATTATCAGAAGGAAACGTATTTTCTTTTGCCTACCCCTTTGTTCTTTGTTCCCATAAAGCAGATAAAATAATATTTTGTTTTATCATTACAGATGCTGGCCATGATTGTTCATCGCTCCGTCGCGTTGAAGATCTGCGTGGAATTTGAATGTCTGTAATTTGGTTTGTCTTCGTCTGTCTTGATTTCAGGTTCTCTGCCTCCTTGTGCTGAAGGTGCTGATTGAAGATAAAGTAGCACTTTCTGTACGTATACTGAATGTATCCTGAGTGCTATCCTTTCCGGTATACCTTCAGTATACGTAACAGAAGATGGTACATTTCATCGCTGGACTCATCACTCCACTGAATCACAAACCACATTCAACTTTTTATTATAAAATGTTCTTAAACAAAATAATATCAAAAAACAAAAAATGTAATCAACAATAAAAATGCAATTCATTTCACTAAAACGCAGAACTATTGTAATTTAACGTAAAATAGAAATTTCACAAAAATGTACCTGTATTCAAAGATGTTTGATTCAATACTTTGGCTTTTGTCAAGGTATCTGGTAATTTATTAATTTATATGAATTTAATTTAATTAATTAATTTAATATTGTAATGTTTACTTAAAATATTTTTATAGGTAATAATTTAAGTAGATATCTAAAATAATAATTTCGTATTAAGTATGTATGTAGAATGCTTTACTTAATATGTATAAATCTCAACATTTGTATAGGTAGGCAAATATAGAACTAAAAAAAGAAATATAAAAAATTATTAAAAAACTATTCTCAATTATGTATTTATTTTACACCCCAAATAAAACTGAACATTCTTAGCTCTTAATTTTATTGTTTTCCTGAAACCGCACTTCCAAAACATTTCAGAGTTTACCGTAGATTACTTTTCAATAACATAATATCTCTGGACAACTGAACTTTTAAATCGTAAAATTACAGATAAACGAATAGATCTTGAAATTGTAAAAGTTTCTTTAACTGCCCGGAGCTTTTGTAATAAATGTAAGGGTTACATGATTGGCTTGACGAAGCGGAGAAAGTTTTTCAATTTACTTCCTTATTACTTTGTGGGTAAGAAAGGTTCTGAAACTATACCTTCCATACTATAGGGTGTTCATCCCTCAGTTGTAATCCATATGTTTTACTCTCTTTAGCAAATCTAATAAAATCTTAGTAGTGGTTTTAATATGACCTACCCAAACCCTATATTTGTATATAAATTTTAAATAAATTTATTTGAGAACCAGGTAGAAAAGTAAATAAAATCTTAACCATAAGATAAAAAACATTAAAAAAATTGATCTTTTTATCTATTTCAAATAGCTGAAAATATATATAATAAATAATACTTTTTACTTTCATAAAAATTCACATAACATAAAAAATGCTAGTTATAAAAATGCACATTTTGCTTTGGAAATAAACCAACAAAAATATTGGATGAGTTTACGTCCAAACTTCGGGACACAGACCTGACTCAGAAAGGTGTACAGAAGCTGGGAGGTAAGAATTATGGAGGGTTGTTCATGAAGTAATAATTTATTATATTTCAAACAAGTACTTATAGAACATATTTTTTACAAAAACCCATTTTCTGATTTTAACTAACTAACTAACCATCAAATAGAATATTTCATTTATATGTTTTCACTTCCTAACCATTGGCGTACAGGTAAAAGATTTTTTTTAAATGTAGGTATCTGCAATAACTTATTATTAATAAAGTATAGAATTATAGTTTTTTTTAATGGGAAAAAAATAGGTAGGTACCCACAAGGGTCTTTGGAAATGCAGAAAAAATGTGAATAAAAAGTCCATGTGTTTTTCAACACCCTGTATACGTCATTTTCAGTATTGAGGTAAGTACTAAAAAAGAAAGCCAGTTTGGAAAAAAACAGAAAGTGCGCTAGGCAATTTCAGCCCTTATTTTTTAACCAATCACAGAACAGCTTTGAACAACTTTCTTATTTCATTATCTAAAAAAAACATTAAAAGATCATTTAGGTTCTAGTTTTCAAATAGTGATGTTGACTATTGGTGAAATTGAGAAAAAAAGTTGCTTTATCAAAATGGCATTTTTGTTTATTCATAAAAACATCTTTCCTGTGTTCATGACAAAAAGTTATTGTTTTTAAAAATTTAAACTTCACAATCTCTTAAGAAGTTAAGTTAGGTAAGTCATTCAAATAATACCTACTTAATATTTTAAATTATTCTTAAAATTGTTTTTCTTTGATTGTTAAAACAAACGATTTATTTAACCAAATATTAATCTAACAGGATATTAGTAGTCTAGTTATTTCTAATAAGAAAGTGTCAAACATGGCTAGTTGAAAACCCCGTCTAATTGGATTTTAAACAAATACCTACGTATCATAGAAAATATTTTTTAAGAATTTAAATAAAGTGTCATGGGCTCTTCTCGTTTACTTATTAAAAAAAAAAGAATTTTACTTTGTTTATTAATTTTCTACCACACGATACTCGTTCCGATCCGAACCCAGCAAGAACCTGTTCTTCCGGTTCGCTAGTATACGCTACATAGACAAAATCGTTAGAACAGCTCGTACTCGAATTCCCTAAAACCAAACCATTAGTCAAAAAGAGACAGCAACAACCCGATGTCCCATCCGCCCGCGCTCTACGGCACTAAGCGAGTGGAAACGAGATAGGAATGTTTCTATCGCAAGCGTTTGAGCACGTACGTCTCATTGTACTGTTGCCATGGCGACGCGGGTATGTATGTATTTTGGGGTGTAGTATTTCAAGTGGTCGATTTGGAGAGGAGTGGGGGGATACGCCGGCCATGTTTGAACACCACAGCATCCTCGCACGACCACGCCGGAAGCCGGTACACATTCCCAGTTGACATTTGACAATTTTAATTAATATTGAAAACAATTTTTTAAAGTAATGTCTACGTAGATATCTGTTTTAACAGAAAACATGTATGTGTTTATGACGATTTTTAGATAGCTATTCTTCTTCTTCTTCTTCTTCTTCATCAGCCATTGTTCGTCCACTGCTGGACATAGGCCTCCCCCATATTGGTCCACTGCTTTCTGTTCTGGGCCTCGAGCTGCCATCTGGATCTTGCAGTACTTTTTATGTCATCTGTCCATCTTCTTGTCTACAGGTCTCTTTGCAGCTCTAGGTCTCCAGTTCAGCAGGCGCTTCGTCCATCGGTCCTCATTCTGGCGTGCCACATGTCCAGCCCATGTCCACTTCAGCTGGGAGATAGCTTTTATGACGTCTATGACTCTAGTCCATCTTCTTATCTCCTCGTTAGTGACATGGTCTCTTAAACTGATGCCGAGCATGCTTCGCTCCATTGCCCTTTGCGCTACACGGAATTTAATTTATTCCGCTAATTTATTCCGTGTAGATAGCTATTAAGTATTACCTATTAAGTTTCGAACCACCTTACCTGCGCCCTTGGGATCTTCGAATTCAAAATTTGGATACATATATACTTTATCTAACCATAATAATATTAACAATTATAGTTGTATCAAAAATTTAAATTATTGTTTTTTGTGCTCTATTTTGGTTCTTCTTGTTAGTTGAAATTTTAATAGTTTTACAAGACATTGATTAAAAATGCAACGTAAGCCTATATTTTAAGTATTGTATTACCTACCTACATTTCAAAATATAACGACAACGTGAATATGTATAAAATTGAAAAAATAATAAGTAAAAGAATTAAAAAAATTAAAAAATACGTTCATTATTCAGTGTTTCGTGGAAATATGTAATGAAGGCTGTATTATTTTCGCTAAAATGTTCAAATTAATTTTATATCAGATTGAAAATATTGCATTAAAAAAAGTACATGATCTATTAAGTTTAAAAAATTAAACGTTGTTACCGCACTCCAACAGAATACCCATAATATTAAAATCAGTGTAAAAGACCATGTTACAGGAAATTGACTATCGGTTTTAAGAAGGCACTCAGCCACGTGCCCTTGGCTGCTTATCCATACAATCATAATCTTCGATTTTCTTCCTGGAATTATGCACTAGAGCATTGATTTTTTCACAAGTCTTGTATATTGCCAAAAAGCGTGTTTGCATCGTGTTATTTTAAAAAAAAATTAATAAAGGAGATAAATAAATCATTTGAAAAATAAAACAATTCAAATACGTTTTTAGTCAATATCTAAAACGTGCAAAAAAAACATTGCTCTAGTGCTTAATTCTAGGGAGAAAATTGAGGGTACGACTGTGTAGAGAAATAGACGCGGGTCACGTGAAAAGGATGCTCTCAATGTTAAAAAGGCTCTAATTCTTGAAGTTCTTAACAGCTATATTAAATTTGAGATTAAACATGTAGTGAAAATAAAAATGGACGTAGGTATTGAAACAAATGTTTTAAACATAGTGTTTTAAAAATAATGTGATAAAATTACCCAGCCAATACTTAATCCACTGGGGTTAATTTCTCCAGGAATTCACGAAATCCATGTAGCTGGCATGGCACCTCTTTAGTAATAATTCAGCTATTTCTCTCTCGCTCCACAGATTTAAGTTACCGAAGAATATGATATGTAATGTATTAACTTGTTTTCGGGATTTTCTGCATAATTTTTCTAATCCTAATTCGACTACCATACGTGAAAAATGAGTAGATTGTCATGGGTGAAAATTACTTTAACTAAGCTGGCAGTATTATTTTTCTACAATGTATGATTTATATTTTGAAAATAGTTTAAAAATAATTTCTAAGGTGTTGAATTTGCACGTAAAGATAAAAAAACCATCTAATTTGTCACGTAAAATAAATAAATTTACAGATTACTTTTTACGGCAATTTATAAGAGTTTTAGTAGGTAGCTATCTGATTATTTTTAATTAATATCCTTAATGGTATATAAGTAGTTTAAAACAAAAGTGAGCTTTATTTTACAATATTATGGCGAACTACAAAGTGAGTGCTACAAACATTGAGTTAATAAAAAAATATATTACGGTAATAAAAACTCTATGCATAATATATTTTAAATACTACATTCAATGCCTTCATTTTTTATACTCCTAGGTGAAGGTTCGACTCATCAATATTGAACATACACATTTATTTAGGTACGAACCTTAAAAAATATGAATGTTATCAATACTTGCAATATTACATTTATTTTTAAGACTTTATATTTACACATATACCTACCTATCTAAAATAAAGAAATATAAAAATATAAGAATACGAAAACAATACCTACTAAGGATTTAAGGAAGGAGTTGTATCCATCAAGGATGCACAATAATGGATAAGAAAATAACGCCATTATTTTTTTTTCTTACTAAAAAAATACTGTTTTAACATAATGCTAAAATTGAACCTTGTCCGTTTGTAAATAAATAAATAAGTAAAATGAAGATACCTATGCAAATTCGTAAATCGACAATATCAAAGGTACCGGAGTATTTTTATATACATATACAATATACATATGTAGAAGAAATTAATATAAAATATATTCTTAGCCGAACTAATGAACCAGTCTGAAGATGCCCGTTACAGGGTGAAAGCGCTAACTGGTCAAAATAAATAAAAGTGGAAGTGTACCAAGTATTTTTTATTTAACTTAAATTAGTTATATATTAAAAATTTAATCATGGAATTCCACCAAGTAATGTCAATAAAAAATATAAATCAAACGAACTAATGAAGACAAAACCATCCCGATGAAAAAAAGTTGAAAGTCCTGCTAAATATTTAAATTAATTTGGTCGTTTGGGATTGGGTACATTTTTTTAGCAAAGTATCTATGCATTAAATAGACATTTAACTTGTTGTTATCTACTTTTTATTCATAAATAATGAGATAAAGTGACGTTTAAATTGCCATAATTGCCATAATTAGCATAGGTAGATACTTAGACAAAGAACACTTACCAAAATAACTGACGTCATTTCATGTCTGCCAACCACACAAGTGGACAAGAATCCAAGGATTGCCTGAAAAAAGGAAATTAAATAATGTTTTAAATGCCGGAGAATATTCAGGCAATAAATAACAATAATTCTGAATATAAATCATGCGGGTTATTGACGTAAGTGACTACCAAACAAGACAGAATAGAAATCCAATTAACATGGCTGCTTTAGTAGAATTAAATAATATGGAGACAGACTATAAATAAAACAAAAACGCGTTTAGAATAAAAATTATTTTTGTCTTGAACTTTGCATGGCTGTAAGTTTACATGTTAAATGGGTACTTTTCATTTAGTTGATGTCTTTTTCTCATGAATACTGAAGTTGGAGAGCTAAGATTCCAACTGTCCATGCGCTTTGTAGCGGCAAGATGAATTATAGTCCGGTACTTTGCTTTTAAATTAATCAGTTGATTGTATGGTTAGGGACCATAATTGTTGTTGATGATGATGGGCGGAATGGGGAATGTTGTAGTACGTCAAGTGGCAACTTAACCCAGCCAATGACAGGTCATAAGCCCTGTAAATGCCTAGATAACCCACATTCGTTTCCAGAGTTTCTCTGTCTCTGTTGGGATATCAATAATATCTGATATCAGCCCAGCCCAGTATTTGTATTCATTTCAAAAATGTTTTTTAAAATCGTTTGTGGATTCCATATGCTTCACATGGGGAGCGAATATGTTATGTTGATGATGAAACAAATGAAGTGATACCTAGCAAGGTGTATAATTTTTCATAAAAATCGAGCAATGGAGATTATCAAATTATTATTATTTATTCTTCTTTTTCCTATGGCTACGTCCCGTTGAGGGACAATACCTTCTCTAGGAGCAGCTTCATCCACTTCCTTCTGTCATGGCAGGTATATGTCCAGTGCGCGACTCGTATTTTGGCCTCGTCTGTACGGAAATTAATGTACCGGTGTATTAACTGACATTTATTTTATTTATTTATTTGTGTTTTTATTTAAAAATTCAAGTTAGTTGATACCCATACATGATACCATAAAGAACATAAAAGTAGGAACTCGTCATAGACCTGCGAAGTACCTAAAGTCAGGAGCCCACATACTCTTTAATCAACTGTAGGTACCTAGTAAAATATTATATATTTTGCCTTGTCAGGGCATTTTCAAACTGACAAATAGAACCAAAATGAACAAACAGAACCAAAATCGAGTTTGATTTAAATAATATAATATGGATTTCTATAAAAATAAATCCCAACTCAATCAATAGATTTTTAATATGGTAATATATATATCGTTGCTATTTAATTCTGTGATTTTTATGTTGATTAAATTCATCTTGTAGTAAGTACATAATACGTAAAAAGATAGGTCCTACTACATAAATAGCATGAAAAATATTTTATTTTCATTAAAATGTCCGACGCACAACCAAAACAAACTTCTATAAAATCGGATTTTACGACTTCGTTCTTCAAACAAATACAACTTTTAACGAGCTTTTGACTGCTCGACGTCCCCCAACAATAGTCGAATTTTTATAATCTATTAATTCAACGGATAAACAGAATAAACAATTATTATTACCGATGTTAAATCATTAAGATGACCAATCCTCGCACGGTATGTCATAAGCGCCTGACAAACCAATTCTTACACCATTCAACAGGTCTTTTAATGAGCTGCAACTGCTTTGTTACGACCAATATATTCCAAATGGATCGCTAATGTGTAATAATAAAATCGTATTCCTGATTTTAAGTGTCAATAAAGTAAATAATAAAAAAATGGAATCACGCACAATGATGGAGCGATGTGTCTAGTAGGACCGTTAAAGCTGACCCTCCCACGCCGAAGCAGTAAACTGTTTTACCATCGCTTTATAATGTAATTCTACAAGAAGAGTATCCTATTAACGGCCGAATTGCGCTATAAAGCTACTTCATTTTAGTGCCGAAAAAAAGGTATAGCTGTAAAACTGACCTGGCCTACTATCGCCAAGTGAAGACGCGTCATTTTATTGTCTAACTAGCCACGGCTGCGATCGTAAATATGCGATTACTCTGTTACATCACAAGTGACACGATCCTTGGTGAGATGGTCGCAGACACGGCCCAGAGCATGTAGCCAGCTACCAACTACCATCAGCCAGCTAACATTACAGCGAGCCGCCAGCCAGCCACAAGGTCGACCATTTTATAGCCGAGTCCTTTACACATTGCAAATTTACAGTAGACACGTAGTGCCGTGTATCGATTTCGGTACAAGAACTTTCTGTAAACATAGTCTGAAGCATTCACACATAGGATTTGTTCAATACTAGGCTGGTACTGACACTGGGTAGTGATTGAAGCAATCAATTACTTTTATTTTAATGCATTTAGAATGAGTCCAATAAAATTCATATAAATACCTCATTTGAATGTTTATTAACTACCATGAAAATAATTAAAATCAGTTGTTTGCGCTTGACTCTTACGACCTTCCAGAGAATTATCAACTTACTTGCAATATCACTGCATCCAATTAAATTGTAATATTATTTACGAGGTACCAGCAGTCGTTAATTTTATCGTTTTACCCACCGAGTGAAGTCAAAGTGTAGCATTATCAGTAGATAGAAAAAATAAATTAACCGTTCCATCGTGGAAAGAGTCAACAAACACATAAATTAAATTGCGGCTATCGTTGACAATGCCTTTAAATATCAACAATTTAAATGGCGGGTTCGTCTCTCGAGAGGGTAACACACGATCCACCAAGTCCTTCTGTCTCGCCTCAATAAACAATTTTCTTTATGGCCATAAAAAGAAATGATGAGCCTTAAGTGCCTTGTTTTATAGATACTAAAATTACCACCACAGTGCCCCCGTCTCGCAGTTTAGTGTTTAAGTCAACAACTAGATGTCGGTAAGGTACTTAGTTTCCCATTTATTTCTTTAAGTTTTAGACGCTTTATTACTTTGCGAAATTGCGCGGTAAAACAAAGAAAAATAGCAGCTCGGTTAGGCTCCTGCAGTGAGATCCTAGTACTTTGGACTGATATTGAGGGCAATTTTCATCAGAGCGATGTCTGTAGTTATCAGAAAATTGCCTCTGGGTAATGACGAGGCAAACGAATTGTGTTTTGTCCGAGATAGGAAACACATTTTGTGGGAGTGGAGTGGTAGGAATTTACGACGCTTCCGACATCGAATAACAAGAATTTATGGCTTATAAGATATTTCCGAGAGAAAAGAACCCGTTAGGTATCTAATCTTCATTTACAAACTTACGGGACACATGCTGTACGGCAATTTCCTATAAGCGTTAGGTATGTAGGAACCAGTGTGCAATTTTCACAAGGAAAAAATATATCTATTGGGTGGTGTGATCTTAAAAATTACGTAAAAACATAAAAATGAACTTTTTACCTCACGAGCTTTTTACCACTATTTTTCTTTTGTATGTAATATAATTACATATTTAAACTTTTTTGTACTTTTTATAGTTAAAATAAGGGGAAAAAAGAGTGAGTTCTTAAAAAATTTTTTACGTTGCATAAAATACGTCAGATTTTCACTATAAACAAAATATGTAGATATATTATAAATCAAGGATGATAAGATACAAACCGTACAAAGGTGGCTACAAATTACAAGCTCTCATTTTTCATTCTTATGAGTGTTATGCATATAACGTGTGGCTATATTATGGCACAGGGGAGTACCAATACCCTTTATGTCGCTCGTGCAAAATTTAAAAAAGCAGGACCTAAACCTGAAATGCACCCCTGCAAAATTAAGGGAGGTTTGTAGTGACATATAATATACACAATGGCGGTATTTTTAAGTTTATGTAGCTCTTATGTACAACATTTAGGTGAATACATTATGTTTATTTTGTATATGTACATTTTACATGTTTTAATATGCATAAAGCTAACTTATCGCTATTTTAAACTATTTGTTTTGAACAATAAATAAAAAGGATTGCAGTAAGTATCAAGTATCATCTTTTCAAATAAATTAACATAGTTTTTTTATAAAAAAAATTTTCGAATTACACAAAAAAAAACCTTCTTTTGAGGTACTTTGCCAACGGGGAATAGTTATTTTGGAGAGTTTCATGATATTCAATACAAATACAGAAGCAGGTCGGCAGGCGCTTTGGACAAATTGCCATTATTTCACAACGCAACAAAAGCACCTCGCGTGAGCTTACCAAGAATTAATTTACCATAGGTACTGATGTGCCAGCACCGAGAACATTTCACAATTAGGGTGACGTGCCCAAGAATAAACTGGGCACGCGCAATTTTAGTAAAAATAATATTTTGTCGCTGAAAAAAACATGTTTCTAAAATGAAAGCATCTAACTGCCATTTATTGGTCCCCATATATGTACATGAAAGTTATTGGAGAGAAATGAATTTATTTACGCCAGTTATTGGTGCCGTAAACGTCTTCTTTTGCTAATTAAAAATAAAATGTTAATGCTTTTATTAATTTAACATTTACTGCATTAGATTTAGACAAAAAAAATATTTATATTTTTTGGACGTTTTCATAAAAAATATTTTTCATTTTTCAGCTAAAAATGTTTTTTTCTTCTAAAAATTGCGCGGGCGGAGTTTATTCATGGGCACGGCAGCCGAATGTGAAATAATGCTATTGGTGCAGGTACATCAGTAACCATAGGTAGGTTTGTATTTCCTGACAATTTAAATGTACCTATTTACAGCAATTAAACATTATAAAAGTAAATTACTCTTATAGAGTGGAATGAAATTTTACAACTAAATATCACATTTCAAAAACCAATTTATGTGTTTTAGGTAATTATGTAGTTATTTAAAAATTAAGGTTAAATATAATTTCGTTAATAGCTATGCAAATCAAAATTGTATTTCTGTAATTTAATTATTATAAATAAAATACTATTTGTGAGATTGTGCCACTATGCAGTATTATAGCTCATCTATACACAAGTAAAGAATTGTATTCGAACCAAATAACATTTATTTTCCAGGTGAACGGAAGCCATGTAGAAAATAATAATAAGCAAGGTAAAAACGATCACAATAGAATATACAAAACATCGTTTGTCTTTCACTTGTGGAATATTAAAAAGATACTTGCCCAAAAAGCAATGCCTAATGTCATTATCATAATCTCCATAGAACAATAATTTCTAGTACCAAGACACCATAAAAAATGCAGCAGGCGTAGAAACCATTTCTCAAGAAAGAATACATAATGTCGAAATACATGGCTATTATGTATATATATTATAATGTAAGCATTGATCGTATTGAGCGCTGAAACACATGAGAAAAGGGTTTAGTCTGTGATGTCTTGTCTCTTGAGAGACGCGCTGTGAATAAATAAAAGGGTTTAAGACATAAAACATACGGTAGGAAAAGTTTGACATAATCGAAGAAAAGTCTTCAATACTTACTATTGGATATGCTAAGCATGCGTTGGCGCCACACAAGAAGACGAGTTCATGAAATCCCTTACAATATTAGGTACATACAAGGTTCTCATTATATGATAATACCTATGTATGTACGTACCAACTATAAAATTTGGTAGAATCTACAAAGATATCGCCTACTTAAAAATTAGCAGTGCGCAAACTTTGTGTGAGTAATTAAAAAATCCGTACCTATGGTTACTTTGTGAAAAAACTTTTAAAATCACAAAGAACCAATGATTTAGTATGGGGTTGTTCGATTTTTCTTCCCTCCATTTTTGCTGTTTGTAAAATATGCACTGTATTTTTGAAAGCAAGGAAAACAAGATTTCGATATCTGAATTTGCTTTTTATATTTAGAATGGTTTACTGCACACATTTGAATTGTTAGCTAGTATCACATTTTCAAACACTAAAACCGTTTAATTGCCGAAATATCGTGACGAGCGTTTTTTAATAGTCGTTAATTTATCGAAGATTAGATTCTGTAGAAATTGTGAAACCTAGTAATTTATATTTTATGTTTTAATGACTCCCTTCTAAAATTTTATAATCTCACGCGTCTGACGACTACTTTTGATCTAAGATTCTGCATTTGAAGTTTAATGATCGAATTTTTAAAAAGTTGTGGGCTTACGGCTTCCTAATTAGCCTCCAAGTTTCATGCCACTTACCTAAATCAGCAGGGAGGAAAATTATATAAATATGTATTCCATTTTTCTCCCGTTGGCTGTGAAACCTGTTTACCCAATTAAACCAAAGATGGAGGCTGCACATTATGTTTCTTATTATCCGCTTTTGTACTCTGTTTGCACGGCCTTTATTCCCAGGCGGCTTAATACTTTGTTCCTTTATTAAAAATCTTCAAACATACATTTTTAATATAAAAAGTAGGCAGGCTCCCAGACAGCATGTGTTCAGTGTTCAGTGTGCCCATTATGTAAACCTGCTTCGTATGCCAATATCCTTACAAAACTCCGAAATATTCTCGAAGCTTATATGATTCTTGTACCGTATTCTAGATTGTAATTTTGAATATGAAAGAATCCCTTTGAAAGGACGTAATATTTTAATATCATTTGCATAATGATGAAGTCGATTAATGGTAAAGAATCTGGTTGGAAAAAACTCAATTTCTCATTTATATACAGACCCTTCTGCTTACTAACGACCTCTGGAAAATTCAGATAGTAGATCAACTTCTAAAAATGCGAACTTATTTATTTAAAAATGAACTACTTAAAGCATCATGGTTGATATTTTTTTAGATTAACTTGGTTTTTTGGAAAAGTGCACTAATACGAAATGACATTGAATTATCATCTTTTTTGAGGAGGTAGGTACTTACGTAAATCATGTTTTTAAATTTAAGCTAAAAATAATAAGATCATTTTTAGTCGAATGAACTCGCAACCAGTAAAAGTGGCTTTTAATACTCAATATAACAATTAACGATTCAAAATATAATCACAATACTATAATAATTAAGTTTATAAAAATTATTTTTTTTCAACGAATAGGTACCTACCTACTGATTTACAAGGGCACGCAGAGTTAATTTACCGAATAAAATAATTTTGGCTACGTTCGTGACGAGTTTTTTCCCAAGGAAATAGTTTTTCTTCCAGGTGTGTTTCCGATTTCCAAAAACAAACATTTTTTAATATTTACCGACACTTTGTAGAAGTTCCTAATCGTCCACTAGTTATTGGCTTTTCTTTCAAGTTGTGTAAAATCCTTTTTCCACAATCGGCTTTTTTCACAATTTCCACAGCTTTTCAATTTATTTTTTCTCATCTGAAACCTCTAATCCCTAAGGAATTCAAAGTCACGTCTTGTAGGTACTTTGATAAAAAGTCCCATTTGTCGGGCTTAGTTATTTTTCAGAACCACATAAAAAGGACACAATTGTTTTGTTGGATGAAAGCAGTCATGCATTGTAATGAAAAATGCCTTTTCACATACTGCTATGGTTTGACTTTCTTTTTGGCTCGTGATCAGCATTCCAAAACGCGTTCTCTCCCTCCGGTAGATTGCTAGTCTAGCCATTTTTGCCGCACCCAGTTGGTTCAAATCTTCGCTAAATTTCTGTACTTACGTTTTTGTAATTTTCTTGAGATTCAGGGCCTCCCGAAAGCTCGATAATGCCATTAACAAAAAGGATTTTTGACTGTTATCTAAGCAAAAACCTGTTATTTATACGGGTATAATCTTGTAACAAAGTTGTCTTATTAGTGAACTTATTTAAAACCGGAGGTATTGCGACATGCACAAAAAGGTTGTGTTTAACACCACCGACGTAAGTATCGTGTCTTAAAAATGCAAAATCGTTTTTAGAATTCACCACATTAACTTATTTTATTTTCTCATACAAATCTGGCTTCTAGCGTTTTAAATCTGATTTCGTTTTTAGTTTTTAAGTAAAAGTTTTATTTACCTAATTGAAATTTGATTTTACTATTATTTATAATACATATATGTACCCATATATATTTACATATTTATAAAATGTTAAAGAACTTATTTATTATAACTGCCATTTTATTATGCAGAGATACGTATATCATTAAACGTCGTTAAATTAAATAAGTACCTACATCATCAAAATTATTCAATCTTTAGCGGTGTTTTATTACGTTTACGAATTTTAAACCTATTAAGTCTCTCGTTCTATTACAACTTAAATATTTGACACTTCAAACCAGCTTTAAAATTCGATACAATTCCGAAAGTTTTATAATGGTCAGTCCTAAAACGGTTTGGCTAGTTTTTTAATTTATTTCATTGAAATTCTTACACCTTAAGAATTAAATTAATGTGCGGCATATTTCTTTTAATATTTATGACTTGTTTACGCACTAATAATAAAATCTTCGTATTTACATATCATAAAAAATAATCGAAATAAGACACCTGTTTTGGTATTTTGTATTTTTAGTCAACTTCTAGTTGTTAGAAGATTGGAAAGTTCATTTTACGTAATACCCTCAAACGTGGACAGATTTATTTGTAAATAATCGTAAAATCTTTCTACATAACTTAAAAGGGGCATTAATGTCGCGACTTTAGACTTAATACACGGCTGAATTGTTTAGGAATTTACACAGAAATTTAACAAACATTTCCTTACATGTTCGGGTTAAAGCGTCATAAAACAATGTATTTGGATGGTGTTATATGTTACATTCTGTTTATGTTACTAAAGAGCTATGTTTCTAGTCCCTGTACGAATTATACATAATATTATATTCCTACGCATTACTTTACAAGTCTGACAAATCAATAGGCTTTGTAACAGCTGGCATTCTCAGTGCCTACAGACAGTTTCTCATCGAGAATTCAAAATGTACAATAAGTTCAAGATTAGTACCTACAGGGATCCCCCGCGACGTTAGTTGAATGAAAATAGAAAGTTCCTCAACTCGTTCCTACTTGTAGCTTTCAAAACATACATATTCATTGTAAACAAAACAGGTAGTCGTCTTGTGAATTCTTTCACTCTTAAAACAAAATGGTAATAAGAAGATTAGCAGTACATACACGTTAAGGAATAATAAAAACAATACCACAAATCAAACAGCTAGTCTTAGCTTAATAAATACCTGCCCATTCGTACGATATAAGAAATAATAATGATGTAGAAACGGGTTGTATGAAAAAATAAAAAATAAAGGTAACAGTTTTGTCCTCCACTTTTAAGGATGTTGTACAAAAACATAAAAAATATAAGTTTATATGGGCTAGGCCTTATAGGTACATTTGAAAAATACTGAAAATTGCCTTACTATAGAAAAAGAGCTTTCTTAGTGAGGAAAAAAAAAACAAAAAAATCTTGCATGAGATACCACTATACCTACATGTTTTGATTAATTTGAAACTGTTTTTGTAGGTATATTTGTGAATTACGTGTTGTTAACAAATCTCATTAGTTACTTACGTAATGAACCATTTAATATAATGCTTTAAAATAATTATTGTTCAATAAAATGTAATTTTCTACAACTGACACCGACATAAGTAGGTACCTGGGTATTTAGTCGCACAAAATACCTTATCTAAGTTGGATATTACTTGCCTAAACCTAAGTAATAAGTTGGAAATCTCTCCAAGTTAGCGCTACCCCCGTATTACAGCACTTCTCAACATCTGTCTTACAACTTGTCCTTCTAATTTGTCTCCCAATCTACAAGAAAGGTTTAAGGTTCGTATTTATAACAAAATACGCAAAAACAAATAATAAAACTTAACAGAATTTACACTTTTTGTCACAATAAAAACGTGTTATATGAAAAATGATAAAAAAATAATTATTGTATGTACTTACATAGGTACATACCCACCTATTTTATTACGGTGCCAACCTATAATTTTTTTTATTTTAAATTTTTTTAGGATGCATATTTTAAATAGTTCGTGTTGTACGTTTAAAAAAGACTCTTATTTAAAAATATTTTGCATACAGATTAGTATGTAATGCTTTTTTACCAATACAAATTCGAAACATGAGCATTCTGTAATGTGATATAAGAATGAAATGAAAAGCGATAAAACAATGGAATTAATACCCATAATAATAAATATCTAGGTAGTTAGGTACTTAACCACTAGCGTACCTATTGGCTACAGGTTACCTATAGGAATTTGGTAAATTATTTTAATAAAATAAAAATCTTATTTAATTAACCTGCTTGCGGTATCAAATAGAAGAACTTATTAACAACTTCATGTAAATCAAGATTATAACTACGTAAATACAAGCAGAGATACAGAATACAAAACGTAGCTTTCCATTAAACTTATCTTAGAAAACCCTTGCATAAATTAGTAGGTAATTAGATACAGCCCATCAGATAGGTAGTTTACACTCGCTTTAAGAATATAATTTTACAAGGATACCGCCTTAAAACCAGCTACAAACTATACCTACATACAGACATCTGTATAGTATGAAATAAACTAAATTATTATTTATTTAAATACTTTTATTTTTCATATGGGTAGGTATGCCATCATGACCACACCAACGTTTATTGTCAAAGATGCCATTTTAAGTCATAAATACGAACTTAACATAATGGTATGTTTATCTCTAGTAGTTCTGCAGCTATCTGATAATCTTTCCTTCATGTTATAAAATGATCAAAAATCACTGCACATGGTGTACCGATGCAGTGTCCTTTGCACCATTGGGTGCGGATAAGGGAAAGTAGCAGTATTAGTAATTCTGCAGTCGATAATTTTTCAAATGGTCACCATTTTTGTATTTGCATATACAAAAGCGCAAATATGATATCTTGCCATATAATTAGCTAAAATGACTGTTGCAAAAATTAATTATTTAGTTTTTTCAGCACAATTTCCACTAGTTTACGTACCTACTATAATTATTTGGTGACGATTTTGCTGACCAATCAGACACCATTAAGAAAATTGCTGAAAAATAAAAACTGCATCAATTCACTGAATATTGAGCGCAGAGTAAGCAGCAAAGAGGCCTTAAAGTCGCATAAAAATTACAAATAATAGCTTAAATTGGCATTAATTCCACGGCGTTCTCGTGTTATAAATATTCAATGTTATCTCATGGACGTTCTTAAGTAGAGTGTTTAGCTGTTATTTGCGTATTTTATTAGTCTTCTCTGTTTTTTTTAGTTCAACGTTTAATCAATAAGATTTCATATGCGCACCGTGTTGCGTTCAGTAAATTTCACCTTAACCTTTTCAATATTACATGAGTACCTACCAGGATTATTAAGTTTTGTTATCTTAAGTACCTAGATAGAAGCATAGAAAGGATTACTACAAAAGAGTCATAACAAAATAACGTACCTACCGCTAAACTCATTTTAATAATAAATATGTTTTATTGCAAGCAATGTTTTTTTTACTTTTTCTTTAATTTCATCGTAAATATTGTCTTTTTAAGATTGTATGCAAACTACCTATGAACATAGGAGTGACAGTGGGTAATTTTGAAAATTAGGTCTACTTACCTATATCCATTTATTAACACAAAAATGTTATGTAGACAAACAGGTAAATACCGAGGACAGTTTTAATCAAAACGGATTTCATTACAATTCCTAACAAGCTCCATGTCGTCATTTCAAAAACACGCAGATAAATAAATTACAGCACAAGCCATAAAAAATCTGACACAATTCACCATATTTATATTTATGCAAATATCGAAAAAATCTAAGAGCAAATCACACGTGAGCAGATAGTAAAAACAGCCAATAAATTATTACTTTAATTTGAATATATAGGTAACTGGACCCTCACTATGATTGTAAAAAGATTATGCAATTAATCTGTGTCTTAAAATGGATTTTACGCACTTTGATAGATCAATAGTAATAAAATTCACATATAAAAATATTTGATTCGTGATATTGAATTTCCATCTTTGATATTTCTTATATTCCTTCGTAGACGTGGCCATTTTTCACGGCTGGATAGTGCCTAGAACATGACTAGTCTTTTAAGCTAACTCTTATATGGTGTGCTTTACGAATAAGCTTGGCAAGGTGTTTTTGATATATTTATGATCATGGCTGAGGCTCTGACGAAATTCCGTTCACGGGTACGTTCACCGCAGTTGGTGAGGTAAATTTACGGGTACTATTCGCCTAGTGGAATATTATAATATGAAGGTAAACGACACCTACGCCTAACGAAGCACATTTTGTTATTAATATTTCAATTGATATAAATCAGTAAATGCTGACAGAATTTATGTAGAAAATAATTAATAATAAGTATAATATCAATGTATTATTCTTAATAAAATAGTGTTTATACAACATTGGATAAGCTTGCCTTTCAATAAAAATACAAAGATGTATTCGCTGAGACATTTTTTTTAATTTTTCAAAATAATAAATATTTGAGCGTTGTATGTCAAAACAAGAACTATCTACTATTTTAAAGTACGTAGCCTCCTACGTACATCTCCTTTGTATTTCCAAGGTAAAATATTTTTGAATTCCGCTTTCCCCTCCCGTCTCAACCATCCTCCCACTCCCCTTGAGATGATAGTTTTACACCATCTGACCATGATTTTCCCTTCAGGACCTACCCCCTACATCCTACCCTATAGGTGCCTACACACACACCCACCCTTGTATATACTCACACACCCTCACCTTAAACACCCACACTTCGTCACACCCTCACCTAGCCCTTCTTATATTTTTATCTCCCGAAAAATTCTGATGGCAATATGGAGGTCATCTCGTGGTACTTGGGAGATAGCAGATTTCTACTATTTTCTCAATCGTCAAAAAATGGGGACGTGTTGGGAATGAAGCAGTTTTCTGCCAAAATGTAAATTATATGATATAGGTATACCTTTGTTTCTTCTATTATGTAAGTAGTTACTTATAATATAGACGTTCTTTCTTATGTTGTTTTTTATTTGATAATTGTAACGCATTTTTTACACTTTGACATTTTCACAACCTACTGCCTTTTAAAAACAAATAAAAAACCGCGCAAAAAATTACTAAAATAAAAAATTTCGTTTTAGAATATACTATTTGATAAAATTTAGTTGATTCAGGAAAATTTTATTTTAATAACCTATTGTAATAGCATATTTAAAATAACATAAACTTATTCAAATCCCAAATTGTAAATCATAAATTTAAATTTTCAGGCAAATACAGTAATTACATATCTTTTCAATAATTTTAATATTGTACATATCTTCTCTGAGACAGGTGCGCAAAACGCCACCTAGTAGAGAAGATATCAATAACAAATTAGTTTCACACACCATCTGTAATGAATAAGATATGTAATGTTAGGGACCATAATAAACAAATAATAAACAAATAGTCCGAACTTTAAAATACAAAAATAAAACAACAAGGTTGCTTGTAGAATTTATATAACACGAGCTTCTTATAAATGAAACCAAAACTTTACGTACGGTAAGCATTTTAAATTTGCGCCCAACAATGTTGCCCCGTCAATTTAAAAAAACATCAGAAAGAATAATATTATGAAAGGAAAAACAAAAGCGAGTCGAAGCAACTCCGGAAAGCGCGAAAGGCGAAAAATTCAAATTCAATTTAGCGGAACAAATGGAACTGAAGAAGGGGGGGGGAACGAGGGAGGAACAAAGGGGGAAATTGCGTAAATTTTGGTAAAATGTACGCAGGTAAAAAGTTGGGCTCTGAATATTTTCTGCAAGATTAGATAAGCTTCGAAAAGGGGGGTGGTGATACAGGGGAAGATGGGGTAAGATGGGCCGGATTTAGCGATGGCAGCTAGGTACAGGGAAGGTCATTCAAAACGTAAGGTGCCATTTACTTAGCTAAGTGGGCGTACTCAGAAACCTTGGAGAATGGATGAGCGCGGGAAAATATTTTTCTAGCCTATTTAAGAATCGAAATAACTTAACTTAATACCATATTCCTTTGTCAGAAAATACCTACCTTCCAGGATTTATTTCAGTCTGTCTTTGTTCTAATATTTACGTTTGTCTTTTTACATTTTTTTAGATAATGTTTTTTTACGTTCTTGGTATTAGATATTACAAAGTATTGAACTAATCGATTTTCCTTTTCATCACAGTTCATTCGTTTCTATGCACGAGTTCTCATGACTCAAACATTGACCCTAATCGATAAATTTGCCTTTGAACACATTTTGAGGGTCGTGCAAAAAATCATTTGAATTTTTTTTTTTGTTTTTTGCTGTTTTAATAAGTTTTATATTCATTTATTTATATTGTGTAATACACAGTGCTATGTAGATGGTACAATAAATTAATATTAACATTTCAAGTCAATATATTTACAACATAACACCAATTACGTGCACAACACAATGTATAACATAAATTTCTGAGGACATGAAGTTAGCAAACAAGTATTTAAAGTTTTTATGTTGTATTGTCGTATTTTGTGTGTATGTTGTATTGTGGTACGTGTGTGGAGTGTGGAGTAAGTGTTGGGAAATAGGTTCTGAATATTTAAGCGCAGGAGACAACAATATGTTGTTTATAATTAATTTGCGTTACTCAGCTTCCGCTTATAGCAGAGAGATGAGTCGTTTTAAACGGGTCCATGTCGTGAACCCTTTCATGTTTTGAAAAATAAGTAGGTAATCGTTCTTAAGAATGGAGAATTTTGAGCGAATTTAACGTATGCTTATTAATTACCCATCTTTAATGAAAATTATTTTATTTTTATTTTTTATAATGATTTTTTTAATATTGCAAGATGCATTTTTGATATCAAGCAAGTCTCTAATAGTCAAATGAATGTAATTGCTATATTAATCCATTACCTACTACCATTATGAATGTAGGTGCATTTTCAAAACTTTTAATATCATTAATGAAAGGGCAGAAACTCTAATTGTTAATGAATTTTGACAGACGTAAGTGGAAATTACCACGTTACCTATAAATAAAATACATTTTTATTCTCGTTCACATTTTTTCTTCTTGGATCATTTTATACGGACAGGAATTTATTGGGTCCATGTATCAATATCCATCACACTCGAGGTGATTTGATATTGAAATGATTAGTAAAATAAATAATGAATTTTTTAACATCGAAATCATCACAAAAAACTCACGCCATTATTTTTCTTTGATTATAAAATCACTAGTTCTCTTAGGTTTAGAGGTCTAAACGTAGAGTTATGGACTCGGGATTAAAATCCGCAGGCTCGAAACCCTCTCCACCCAAACATTCATTTGAAAGTAGCACCGAAATGGAAATATTGGGAAGGTCTACTCTCCAAGCACAAGAGCTTGCCTCTTTTTTGGAGAGGTTAATGTTATATTCAAAACAGCATGTGTAAATATTATTGCTTACCTTGTATTATTTCGGTAACTTTAAATTTAATTATATTAATCATAGAAAACATGACTTTCAACCCCGATGATAAATCATTTTTGTCTATGGCAGAATCTCTGTCATATTCTTGCTCATCGTAAAGAAACGCCATCTCTTCTTGCTCTTTTTCTTTGGAACAAACGTCAAGGACGGTTGGAATTTAAGACCGACCAGCACATTTCAATCCTAAAAATGGAGGATCGCTAAATCAAAGGAGAAAAAGTGTTATTGTGAGTCTACTCCCCAATAGTCCATGCGCTCGGTAGCTGCAAGACAAGTTGTGGTCTAGCCTTCGGATAAGTAAATTCTGCCAATCATACCTGGAGTACTAAAATTAAGTTAAACCGTGAAGGAGGCTGGTTCCAAACCATCCATGCGCTTTGTAGCTGCAAGATGAGTAGTGGTACAGCCTTCCGGAAAGTTAATTTTTGCTTAGTACTAATTAGGGTACTAAAATCAAGTTAGATCTTACTAAGGGGGCTAGATTTCAAACCATCTATGCGCTTTGTAGCTGCAAGATGGTGGTCTAGTTTCCCACACAGTTAAACTTCAAGTCCAAGTGCCTTTTTAAAACTAATTTCAACTTTTAATTCTGCTTTCAACTTGTAACTATCACCTATGTCCTATACCTTTGTAATATTACCCATATAATTTACTAGTTTCAATATTAATCTATGTAAATTAATTAACTTCATGATATTTTATTTTATTTATTATTAAGTCCCTAACTGTAGGAGACTAGAATAGAACCCCAACCGTTCATGCGCTTGGTAGCTGCAAAACGTGTTGTGGTCTAGCCTTTTTATTGTACAGCGCTCTTGAGGCGATTTCTCGCGAAAATAGCGCTTTTATAAATCATCGTTAAATAAATAAATAAATAATGTTCTACCGACTGAGCGATGATAGTGGGAGTGCAAGGGAATGGGGCATTGCACACCCCACCCCTTCACGTCACAAGAGGCACAACAACAAAAAAACAACTGAAAGCATATTTAAGAAAAGAAAAATTATGAATACTGTATTATATTAAATAAAAATATAAATTTATAAAAACGCAATATTTTCTGTTTATTATTATAATAAAATAAAATAATATATTTAGAAGACTTATGAGAAGGTCCTCATACCTTCGTTAACACGATTCTAAAGCTCGACTCACAAGTATACCCCAAATGGATTCACTTATGGCTCCGAATAACTTGCTTCAAGTGGAATGAACATTAAAAGAGCCTCAATTTATGCATCAGAGCCAATACAATGTGCCTACAGAGAGCTTACAGTCTGTAGATTAAGGATTATTTTATTTTCTAACCATTCGAGCGGTCGTGAATTGGGCTTTTAAAATTATATTTATATATATCCTACCATACTACACAAGCGGGAGCCAATCAAATGTTTATAAACGTACCTAATATCGAATCATTGAAATAAGTACATAATGTATGCAAAACTGTTGTCTACTATGTAAAGTGAAGATGTACATAATATATTAAAACTTAGCTAGATAATAAAGTGGTAAAATCGCATTAAGTCAATTATCTTACCTGTTTAGGGCCGGTTTTATAAAAGCCTGTTTGTAACGCCGATTTACACTTTTAGTAATTTTCAGTAGGTACTTATACCAGTATCAAGCTTTATAAAACGGGCTCTTAATGATAATGATGCATCAGGAATTAAGCCCGAAATCGCAGGCATGATATCGAACGTTCTAATTACTTCTCCACGAGTATAATATAATACCGAGGTACTTCAAACATACATTTTAGATATGTATTTTAAGTAGTTCATTCACCACATTGATAATAATTATTTCCAGATCCAATAAATTGAAATTAATAAACTGATTTTACTTATAGATAAAGAACTGGACTTCAATTCGTCTTGCAGTTCCAAAGCGTATGGACCATTGGAATCTCAGCTCTCCACCTACCTACCTACTTAATGCGAAGTGAGAACTAGCTAAAATATTTATATGTAATAAGTATATTGATGCTATTTTTGAATTGCATAAAAACTTAGATAAGGTGTACCTCATATAAGTTGCTGTAAGTGTACCTATATAAGTATCTTACTATAACAAGTATATCTTCTTTGGGTAAGCATATTTTCATACTTACATAAATCACTGCACTCTTATTTAATAAGTTCCCTTGTGTGTACTTAATTCCTGAACAAATATGAAAACATGTTACATCTTTGACGTTCCTTTATGCAATTGCACGCGAAAATGAAAAATATAATTCCATTATATCTTGAAAAATGCATCTTGGGACATCTGACTTTCACTGTCCAATTTCTTTTTATGCATAAACAAGTGAAGAACCTTCTGTTCCAACCCCTCGACAGGGAAGACGTAGGTACCTAGTACCCTTGGAATATGTATTGGGGTGAATGTTCCTATACCTGCCTGGCTTCATACTTTCACCCTCTACTTCATTACGATTGATACAATTCGTTTTTTCCATGTGATGTTGTATTGTCAGGGTGCCTCTTTATATTTTTTGTAAATATATGCCTTTGTTGGTATGCGCTACCACTTCATGAAATAATAAGGTTATTTTTACAAAAAAAAACACATTTGAAGTCGTCGACGTGAATATAAAAAAAAATAATGCTTACTTAATTCAAAAATGTTACGGTAGTTTTATATCACAGCAATTTTAACTGTACCTGATGAATTAAGAAAACTGATGTTATCAATGTTAATCAAAGTATGTAATTATTATTATTTGTATTATATGACACATAATACAATTAATAACTTCGATACAACGCGATTACATAATAAGTTAACGAAATAATATCCAGTATTTAAAACCAGTTACAAAATATAAAAGGCAAAGCTTTGAAGTACTTAGGTAATGTTAATAACATTGATTTTATTTAAATTTTAATCCATTCATATGGTAATTTGATCGCGTTTTATTTTTGAGGAACATTTTTCTGCGGTTTGAATGTACATTATTATAATAAATAAGTCATAATCATCTAATTATATTTAAATTATAATTTAGTTGATAGTGCACGCATGATTATAAAAGATATTTTTTAAAGATAACCACAAAAAAGTTGAGAAACCTTCGAAAAAACATGTAGCGTAAATTCTTATGTAAATTGTCGCCCCTAAACTTGTGTAGTCTTTATTTTTACTGTAAAGAAAAGCTACTACTAAAGAAATCTACCTTTTTTCTTTTCTTTAAATATTTGATGTGCTCAAAGCAGGGAAATTAAAGTTTAAATAAATCATATTTCGATGTTCTTATTATATTATTTAAAAAATGTGCCAAAAAAAAGGAACCAACATTTAAACTTTATTAAAATAAGTCTGTAGGTATTTAATAACCTTTGTACTTCAACCATCAAGACTTAGATTGTACTTCATAACATACCTATTTGTGAGCTTTTTAAAGCTTTTTCGCCAAGAGGTAATTTAATGCATCACAAATTTATTTAATTTCCTCATTAATTAAGTTTTAAATATAGAACTTGAAATGAAATCATGTTTTTATTTAATCGATAGTAATTACTTGAGCTGAAAAAACGGGAGGCGATGGGAATCGCCGTGTGGGAAAAGTTAGAATTTATGTACGAAAGTGGAAAAGTTGGGAAAGAAATAAGGAAGGATATAACATTTCCCGACAAGGTGGGAGTAGAATCTTGGGTTTTCTGAATTCAGAGCATAAACTTCCCATTTTATAGGAGTAAACACCCGACCTATGTAGAACGTAGGTAGGCGGTACCGTACAATACTATTTCGTGCCATGAGAAACACTATTCGCCTTAGTAAATTTATATTTTCCATATTTTTTGTAATGTAAATTATTTTGGAATAAATTGTAAACACTTTGAATAACATCATAGGTAAAACTCGTGAGCATATTATTAAAGTATATAATATAAACTACTTACATACATTTTATACATAAGTTATAAACATAGATACTACCCACCTCTTATCCCGGATAAATTGAGATTCATATTAGAAAAAGATTCATTGATTTTACGTAAGAAAAAAAAATACAATTTTTGCTATTTATTAATACTTAGCTGCTGCCTATATACAATATATCGTATTTTTCATAGAACCTACCTTAGTTATTTTAAAAAATTGATTTGACTTACTCATACCTTTATAATGTCATTTCGACACAATTAGGTATGTGAATTATACACAATTTAGAATTTCATATTTTTCATTGGTAATTAGTAAAGCTAACTACCTAACTAGCTAACTCCCCATATCAAGAACTCGAATCAGGAGAAACTTTCGTGTATAAAGAGTGTTAATCCACTATAAAACGACTGATATCTACTTTTTAGGTTGGATAAAATCTTTATAAGGTATTAGCAAGTTTTATTTTTAAAATGTTACTTGCTTGTTTCTAGACTTTTAAAGTTAGTGCTCTTAAACTTAAAATTACTGATTATCTATCCACCCTTTCTTTTAAAAACTTACCTTATTAGGTACCAAAGTTAATGCTAGTTAGTTTCAATAAATTTATATACTATTAGGTAGTAGTATAACAAAAATTTAAAAAAATATTTAACAAAAATAAAATAACTTTAACGTAATAAACAATATTGTTTCAAAATTTGTCAAACAATTTTTTTCGACCAATAGGTAAATCAATGCTAGTTTTATGTTGTTTATTCTAACTGTTGTAATAACTGTTGTTTATAATTTTGAACCAAATAAAAATGTATGCAAAAACTATTAAATCGAAAGCAGTGAAATTCGGTAGATATAATATTTTGCACTAGAAATAAAAATTTAATCATAGAGTATGTACCAATGTACCTTCCTCTTTGACCAAAAATAATACAAATTGCGGTACATTATATTTAGTACATTTGTGTAATAGCATTGATTTTTTTTATTGGTTTTCTGGGAAAAGTAAAAACTTTGTGCTTAGGTACTGTTTTTATAGAATATGGAAATCAAAGAAACAAAAAATCTGTATTTTGAAAATAAAATAAAAAACCAATTTTTGCTCTTGCACAGTTTTGGTCCAGATCTCCCTTATTGAGAAACTCTCCCTCCAAAATTTCATGGGGTAAGGATACGTAAACACCAGAAGGTTTTATCCTTATGTTTTCAGAGCAGGCAACGATGGCCTCTAAGGACAGGGCCACAAGTCCTATATTCCCAAACAGAACCTTCAGCCAGCAAATTCACCCATCCTTTCAAACGGAATATTGTTCGGATGTTAGCAACGCCATTTAAAAAAATCCTTTTACGCGAAGAAAACACAAGCCTCCATTTCAAAAGCCTTTCACAAAAGGCTTTTTAATACAAAAATTTCTAGGCGGGTATTTCGAAGCATTATCTCACCATAAAAAAGATCATTAGAAATTATCCTCAAAATTTGAATATTTTTCTTCGTGATTCCTAATAACACCATAAAAAGACTAATAGCCATAGTTTATTTTCGCTTTTCATAATAAGGGATTACAATAGCTCGGTATAAAACAAGGTAATTAAGTAACTGATTTTGTTATTATTATTAGTCACAATCACGCTAATTCTTCCAAAGGGTAGGCAGAGACAATAGAACGCCACAACACTCCATCCTGGCACTTTCTCGTACCTCATCAATTTTTTCCTTGAAGCCACTGAAAGAGTATCTTACAACCACTAGCATGCATTAGATTCCGTCACAAAAAATCTGCATACCTCAGCTGATGTCGTTTAGTTTTTTTACGAAATGCAATACTAATTTAATTTAATTGAATAAACTATCACTTCCGACAGTATGAAATATATTTGAGTAGGTACACAAAAGAACTCAGCCGTTTCTTTAAACAAAATACAACCTTTCAAATTACGTACGTACCTTTACCTTAACCTACGTTATCTAATCCTACAGGTCATTTTACAGATTATTTTATTCCTTATTGATAGTTAAGTAGGTATATTACTCATAGATTTAGATTTTATAAATACATGTCTACTCATTTGGGTATTTTTTCACATAGCTACGTGAAAAAAATTAAAATATAGTTTTAAAAAATACTTCCACGTGATGTTACATAATATACAAGATACAAAATACAGAAACACGTATTCTTTTCTAAGAATTGTTTCTCAGTTCCCGCTTCGTTGAATGTAAAGAGAAAGTGGAAGAAATAATTTAGTACAAAAGTATTGAAGAAGCAAACACGTGTTATTTTGTATTTCGGGGTAGAATTGCGGCAGTTGTGTTGAATTAATTTCAAACAACTGTGGTAGATTTACTTTACTTCTAAATTAAAATTGAAAATAATTTACAGCTCGCTACCAGCCGACGTCAGAACAAACTTTTAGATTAAAACTTGAATTGCTCATTTCCAAAATATTTTATTGCAATGTAAATGTAATGATTTATTACTATAATATAATGTTTGAATTTTTATTTTTTATTTTTTTAAAAAACATATGATAGGGTTTCATCGAGATGAATTGAACTAACTAAGCATCATGCCATTTACTCAAAGGGGTAGGCAGACTCGATAGAACGCCACACTTCTCTGTCCTGGCACACTTCCCTTTGCTTCCTCCACATTCATACATCTTCTCATACACGCACGTCGATTATTCGGACTTTTCACTTACCCACATTCAAGTATTTGTTGTACTCGATCATGCCATGTCTTTCTCGGCCTTCCTCGATTTCTACATCCAGACGCACTCGCATCGTAAATCCTTTTAGTCGTTTTTTCATCATTCATTCGCTCTACAAAACCAACCATTAAAATATTAAAAATATTTATAGAGTGGTGTGGCGTTCTATTCTCTCTGCCTACCCCTTCGGAGAAATGGCGTGATGGTTAGTTAGTTAGTTAAAAATATTGAATGTAAAATATTTTTTCTTTTTCTTTCCTATGACTCCAGAATATGAAAACCAGAAAAGTGATAGCTATGACGCCAACTGAACTCCGCAGAGTTACCAGGTTTGATTTCTGGTAATATCTATCGCGCGACAGATTTGTAAAAAAACATGGAATGAAACAAAACAAATGTAATACTCGATATATGCGATAAGGTCAAGTTCCTCCTTATCTGACGCAGACTTACAAACGGCATAGCGCTTTCAACTGTTTTTTTAACATCATATATATTTTAAATTTCCTCTTTCACTAATTGAAACAGACCATTCTGCGAGAATTTCTTTTATAAATAGTCATGTCTAACTTGAGTCACTTTCTTCTAATTTAAAATTAATTCAGGCTGATTCAGAAGACGTCTGAGCCAAAAGTCTGAGAGATAAAGGATTATTTTGGCGCGATAACATCTGCAGAGCTACGGAGCGAGACGTACAAGTTTAAGGGTAGGAAGAAGAGGGATGGGGTAGAAAAACAGGGGAATCCCATGTGCAATGGTTGTAGGCAATAGAAAGAATTGCATTCAGAAGGTAAACAATCTAATTCAAAGTTGAATGTAGCAATCCAATCATGTGAGCAGCGTAGTTTATAGGATTATAGGGGATGTTCTACTTACGAGGGTAGATTTCAGTTTACAGAAATGGAAACGTCCAGTAGAGTCAGTAACCATTGAAAAGTTTCGTATGTTCAATAATTGTATTGTTTAAGATATTCAATATTATTGTGAAAAATTTAAGAATAATAGCTAATTTATCCCGACTAAAGCAAAGTTTTTAGGTTGAAGTATCTAACAAGCTTGAAATTTTTAAGCTTAGGAATATTAGGTATCTAATAATGTTTTATATTTTCTAATAAATAAAAACGCAATAAAAAAACGCATTATAATTATTATTTAACAATAAATCGCTGGTATAATAAAAACGCAATGGTAATTAACTTTCCACCTCAATATTGTTTGCGTTTAACGGTGTGTACATTCCACTAAAATTTATAATTATTATTACAGGTTACATATTACAGCTCATAACAGCCATTAAAAGTCAGAAAGCACTTATGTTAATTGTTGAGAGCACTTTATGGGCCGCTTCTGATTAGAATTTTACGTTTATCTAAGGGAAACAACTCTCGTGTCTTGTTATGTATTATGCATGGATGAGATAGTGGATAAACAGTTGTTTTTCACAATATAAACTTAGATGTTAGGTCAATCAAACTCCCTCCTTTCTAATATAATTAGGGTTGATCGTAGATTCTTTCTCCACAGGATACACGCAGTAAGCGTTAGTCCCAGGGGTCTCAATTTCTAAGGTCAACGAGGATTAGTTTGGTGAATTTACCTGCACGCTTTTTTGTTGAAAATCGGCATCAAACCGATTCATTTTGCTTAACATACTAAACACATTGTTTTTAAAAGTGAAAAACTAGGTGATTTTTTGAAGAGAAAATAATTTTGTAATTGGAGGTGTATATATCAAGAAATTTTTATGTAGCTTTTTTTTTATTTTTTTAATTTTATTTATTTCAACAGAAAATTTTTGTTTACATTAAAACACATATATGTACAATAAAAAAATGTATAAATAAATATAAACAAAAATCCCACCAAGGCATAGCCTGTTTGTGGGTATACTGTGAAAGTCATACAGTGTGCACGTGGCAAAGATAAAGTTAAAAAAGAAATGGAAAAATAACAGATAATGTAAACAAGATAGTTAAGAAAAGAATATCTTTATACCGGAAAAAGAAGAGGGGGAATAATTATATAATATATAAAATAAGAAAATAAAATAAAAAATAAAAAATGACGTAAGTTATGTTATAGTTATAGTCTTTAAAGTAAGAATGATTCTACCTTTACACTATGTATCCAACTTTGGGTTAATTTTTTAAAAGATGAAAAATTTGGAAAATCTGACAATGCCATTTTATTGTCAGTTAAAAAAGAATTAATTAAACTGGGGGCAATAAAATGTGCATGTCTCTGAGCAAGTCGTGATTTACAATATGGGATTTCTAGCACTCGGATTTTTCTTTGACTAGACCTATTTGAGCTTCTGGCAAAAAAGTTTTGGTGCCTAAATACATAATTTAAAACATTGCTTGCTTACATTAAATAACACTCGTAATTTTAATTTTAGGAACTTCCTTAGTAAGAAAACAACAGGAATGTAAATTATAATCCTAGTGTAAGGACTAACGATTTTCACTTTGACGATTACATTAGTACTTAAAAATAATTCGTAGTAACTGCTTTGAAATTTCGTATACTTTTATGACTATTTTTTTATCTGGCAGAAATACTATAATTGATTGTAAGGTAAAAGGATAGGTACTTACGTTAATAAGAGCGAACACTAATGATGACAATGAAAGAAATCTTTCAGCCAATATGCTGTTAACGTTTTATTTAAGACGCTAGACTCACGATGCGTAGGCTCCGGGTTCGATTCCCGGTGAGAAAACAAAAATCTAAAATTATTTTTCTAAGTCGTAGGTGGGTGTTTGTGACGTTGTTTTCCTCAATTGTTGGGCCTCCTAGCCTGTTGAGATAAATAAATAAATATTTTAAAAAGCATTCGCCTTAGTACCTACAACATTTTTTTCATCATCCTTCATTCCCGACTAGAATAATTCAGTAATTTGAAATCATCCGCCGAGTAATCTGTGGTTAAATCAGTTCTATTTGCGAATGCTAATTTTCCCAAGTAACATTGCCACCGGGAAGATAAAACGACAACCGGGGCAATAATAGGCTTACACGTATCTAGACACGTCTGAATCAGAGAGATTTACACTCGTATTTACCGACAAACATGTAATACAAAACCGTTTTGTTCTTCCAGGATTTACACGTGCGGGTATTCCAGCTTCCAGCACTCCCTGTAATGGCGGCCGTTCCAGGGCGGGACAACTTCCAGAATAATCCGCAATATCCAGCCCCCCCCAACCCAATCCCGGACGGAATGAAAGGATATTTAAGGGGTTCGTTATCAAACTGCCAGCCCTGAATGTTGGCAAGCCCCATTATATCACAAGCTGAAAGGACGAATTGTCGTAACCACCAGCGCGATACGCTGATAAAATGTCGTAACTACCAAAACCAACCCTGCCAGATACGACATTTATAAAAACAATTATTTTATACTTACGATGATTTTAGTTAATAAAACTGAAAATTGTATGAATAGGCTTGCGTGATAGCATGCTGTCAATATGTATTATTCTGTTGGTGGTGTTTATTGTAAATAATATCATAGATTATTTCGATTTCGTGTTATGTTTTGCCTGAGTATCAACATATTTCACGGATAAAACAAAATTTATTCCGTAAATTGAAAACGATTAAAGAAAACGATATGATTGCGTATAAAAGTAAAAAGAAAAAGCTTTTAATTCGTATCAAACTTAAGTAATAATGTCCAGGAAACTCGTGATAAATTTATTCTTCGTTTCCTTCTTACTGTATTTATTGGATTAAATAAAAATACAACCGGTCAAATGTATTTCATCTGAGATAGCGATTGTAGTTATATTTTAAGGCATAATAAATAGTTACGTAACTTAAAAAAGCTTTGTATTTATAGTAGTAACGCATTTGGTTAGCATGAGGTCGCGGGTTCTATTCCCGGGAGTCATATCTATTTGCATGTGATTTTAATACAAATATTAAATTTCATGTGTGCTACGTTGGACTGGTACTAAAGCGTAAGACTGATCATCCTACCTTCATGTAATAAAAATGATCAAGATAAGCCGTGCTTGGTGTACCAATGCAGTGCCTTATGCACCATCGGGTGCGGATAAGTAAATGTAGTAGTAATAGTAGTACTTAGTACTTTAAATATATCGCTTATTAAACTATTTATGTAGGAAGAAAACTCATCAATAGACGATATAAAATCACTTTTGAAATATTCATATACATCTTTTATTTTTCCCTATTACCTATCATAAGTTATCCTGAACATTGTTTTAAATAATTTGGTAATTTTGCTAATGTATCTATATACTTACTTACAACTACAAATAAAAATCGGTATGAAAAAAAGGTGTTTTGTCTTAGCAAAATATAATACCTACACGTAATTCAAAAAACCTCCACATTCCAAAATTTCGATCCACAAAACTCGGTAAAAAATCCCTAAAAAACATTTCTCGGCCCCAATATAATAAACTACCCCATGAAGTAAAGAAGTAAAATAAATCAATTAATTCATAGTACAGCCCTTAAAGATTTGTATTTAAATATGTTTTTCGATGATAGTTATGATGTATGGGATTATGATAGAATGTGTTAATTTTGTATCGTCTTTCTTATTCGTGTTTGATTTTGCAATATGTAACTAAAAATGTATATAATACTGGTCCCAAAATGAGTTTTATATAACTCCTGGGAATATAATACATGTGTATATTTAATATTTATTTAAAAAATATTTAAAAAAAAAAATCTATTTAAATTTGTGGGAAAATTATGGGTGGGTACTTATTCGAAATTCCACTGGCATTTTACGGATACATGTTTTAACAAGCGCACGCAGATGGATGTATACATACTAGGTTGGTATGTACCTACATGAAATACATAGAAATATACATATTATATAGCTATAGCTTGTACCTACCTACCTACATAGGTGCCTACCTTCATAATAAAGGAAAGTCAGCATATTATATCCAGGTGTGTGTGCTTACCTATATTATGTGCGTGGGTATAAATAATGATTAGAAGCCCCTCGTAGGAGGTATCAACCCCAGGGAAGAAAAATCGCTTATCTGGTAGGACCGTGAGGCGGGGGGCTGAAACGACGAGGGTTGCGGCGGGAAATAAGGGTAAAAATTACGAAATCCAAAAATAACCTCCATTCTCCTGATAATGCAATACATTTAAGCTCTCGCTACAGATGGTGCCTCCGAAGGGAGATGGAACCAACTCATTTAGGATTCAAAAGCCTAAAACATACCTACAATACCTAAGCACCTACATATTATATGATCAAGTCTAAGGGGTTGAGACTGATAAAATACCTACATATATGTATGAATAGATATCTACCATTTCAAAAAGAAATGGTACAAGAGTTATATTATACAAGTTGGGATAGAAAGGGAGTGTATATTACCTACTTCTGCATTGGTACACCAAGTGCAGTGAATCTTGATTATTTGTTACATGAAGGTTAGATGATCTGTCTTACGCTTTAATGCCAGTCCAAGGTATCACATATGAAATATTTTTATGTTAAAATCACGTTCAAATAAATATTTCATATTGATCCCCATCGGGAATCGAACTCACGACCTCATGCATGGCAGCCTAACGCTCTACCGCTACACCACGAGGCGGACGAGCGAGGGTATAGGTAGGTACTAATAAAAAATAATATAACTTTAGCAAACATACGTTTTGGGTTACAAAAGCTATTTTTCTAACAAAGAAATATAATTATCTACACTCTTATCTTCTAAAATTTTATTTCTAAATACCTATTTTATACACGTAGGTTTCTATAATTACCCAGTTTTTTTAAACATTTTCAATCCTTGAAATATTTTTTATATTTAACTTACATAATGTAGGTAAGTACATTTAAGATTTTTTTAAATAGATTTCATATATCTACCTACTCGGGTAGGTAATAAACATATTAAAATAACATATTTTTTCAAAGGACGTGATTTTGTATATAAAAATTTGATCATGATAAGGTAGTGACATGTAGGAATCAATAAGGATTTTCTCATTCCAAAATTCACAAAATGCTTTAAAATACATAATATAAAGTTACATATTATTTAAATTTAACTATAACTAACAAAAAAGATAATATTTAAAAAAAATAAAAAATGTATGTAACGTTATACACATACGTATGTAGGTACCTATTAAAATTGTAAACTAATATTCGATATATGAAGTTAAAAATCCCAACCAGTCAAAACTTGTATTTTTCCAGCAATATAACTGTAAAAACAATGAAACAATAGATTAAAATAAATAACAAATAACCAACGCTCCCAAGTATCAATTCCCATTTTATTTGCCTCATAATCTTGTGAATAATAATATTGTTAAGTGTATTTAGATAAATTTCGTAATTTATATTTGCAGCTAATAGCATTTTATGTAGAATATTTTTTAAATTCCACATATCATCCAAATTTAAAACACTGTAATTTACTTTATAATAATGAGCACAGTAAATATCTTTTTTTTTTTTTAATACCATTTAATTATAATTTCAAATTAAATTGATGCTTTTTCAAATGCGGGATCTGATATTTTAATTGAATTAGCCACGATGCATTTTAATTAGGTACATAATGCTATCATCAAAATATATGTCCACTTTTTAAAGTGTTGTTTTTTGTCCTTGACCTTCAAATAACCAATGCGAAACGTTATCATAAAATAATAAAATATTACACTAATTATTCCCAACTTATTACGGAATTAATTTAAAAATATATCAGACAAACCTATACGAATCAACAGAAAGTGTAATATAACTATACAAAGATAGTGATAACACATAATATAAGTACCTACTTACGTTTATCTATAACGGTAAGAAGTAGGTACGTAAATATTCATTATTTTGTTTTATACTGGCTTTAAATTTTATTTATCTTTGCTACAAAAGCTAGTACTTAGTTACTTAATTATCTTAATTAAAATAATGACTGAAAGAATGTAACCTACTCATACCGAAAACATACCTACGTATACAATTTTTATCTTCTAAATATGTAAGGTTGTAAAATATTATGGATGAAGAGGAATTTAATATATTCTAATGCATATAATATATTATAATGCATTACAAAACTTTTTTAAATTTTGTGATCTGTTCAGAAACCCAACCCGGAGGCTCCGTGTTCTCACTCCAGTGTCATAGCCTTTAAACTACTGAGGAACTAAGGCATCCACCTACACCATAATCAGCTTTTGTATTTTGCAAATATCTGTTCAGAACAAAAACATTTGTTTACTTAGTTAGAATTTTGATAGTAAAATTATCATAACTTTTAGTCAATTCATATCTTACTTGTTCATAACACGTAGCGTTATTGCTCATAGATATTTTTAAAAAAAATTTTTTCTCACAGTTAACTAGAGTGATAAATGATGGGTAGTATTGGTATCTATTCCATTTAATATAACTACATACAGATATGAAGTGACATAAGGTAATGTCGGATCAAGGCGATCATTATTTTGGTGATCATGATTTCGGATTGTGGTTTAACACAAAGCAATTTATTCCGGCGGGATACTTAAATCGCAATGCGCATAGAAAATGCGCATGAGAAAAAACGCGATTATTCGTGTATATATTGCTTATGTAATATCGCGAACATTAGAACGCTATTAGAATTTTAATTAATCTAGTTAATAGTGCTATTTTTAAAACAATCGCTTTAAGCTTTTTGATTTCCTTGAATTCGTACCAATCCAAGATAAATTAAATACTCACTTGGGTAGGTACACTAAGTAATAGATACAAAATTTAATAAGCATTCTTGACGAAAAAAAAATATGTGCGTAGTTTTTAAAAATTTATTTGAAAGACGAATTGAACCAGGTATTATTAGCTTTCACTCGAATGCCTGTAAAACTACCGAAAACGAGCGATACCACCCAAAATAAAATCGGTTTTACTCGACTGCTAAAATTCTATTCGTTTAATCAAATATCCTAATATCCTAAAAAAAAATACCTATTTAGTGTAAAATCAGTTTATCAAACTACATTATGTAGGTAAGTCAATTTTGATACCTAGTGTAAAGGGCAAGATTAATATAGTTTGTTGGGAAGTGTTAATAAATTATTTCTACAAAACAATCGTTAAATCGCTCTGTGCAGGAAGATTAGCATAATTGTTGTTATGCTAATTTAATTGCTTGCCTAATTTGATGTTGATTAATAATTGCTGTGTTATCAGACTGAATACAAAATTAATTACGCCACCAAATTAGAATATGAAACAGAATTATCCGAACTAGTAAGTACCTATACTTGGATAAATTACTATTGGTAAGTGTTATTTAATTATCTATCGACATCTTATGTAAAAATACAGATGGTTTTAAAGTTGTTTAAAGTTTACTATATTTTTGTTTTATCATACTTTATACCAAAGACACTGTGGGTAATAAATTAATATAGTCTATAAATATATTATGTCTATTTAAATACCGGACTTATGGCCTGTAAACGAAAAATAATATTCTATTAGGTATGTACCTACCTACATAAAAACGATGGCTCAATAAGTCAAAACGTATCTACAAAAACGTTTTCGAGTATGCAGTATGCAAAAATGTTTCAAATGTTCTATCAATTACCCAAAAACGTATGTACGAAAAATAAATCAATTTAATTTTAAAATCTTTCATGAACTTTTATCTCATGATTTAAGTAGCAGTAAAACAATTAGTTTTTCGATCCTCAATATTTGCAATTTTATATATGCGTTTTTGTGTTATTGACAATTTGAACATGGTAGGATATGATTTCAACTTTTTTTTTGGAGTTTTAAAATTTACCAAAATTTGAGAAGTATCTAGATAGAACCAGGAAAAGAATCAACAATGCCAGTCTTCAAAAGGTAAAGAGAAAGTTGTGGGGAGACGCTGATTCAAAGAATTCCTAGTTTTATTGTCATTTGCTACCTTTTACTACGTTTCCGGGTTAGCGACAGAAAAGGGTTGAAAAGAGAAAGTTTATGGCGCAATGCGTCAACCCTTTACATTCTGTTGTAACAATATAGTAATGCAATATTAACAATATGGTGGGCAATTAAAAGCTCTTTTTACAAATGAAGCTTTCTAAACGAATACAACACATTTTCGAAGTTTACAATGGTGCCTAAACCTAAGGCAAAAAAAATTGTTTTAATATTCCACCTGTGTCACTGGTCTATTTTCTGCCTCGTGGTGTAGTGGATAGCGCATTGGACTACTATTCATGAGGTTGCGGGTTCGATTTCCGTCAGGCTCAATATTATATATTTTTTTAAATGTGGTTTTTATATTAACATTTCGTGTATGATTCCTTGGACTGTCGATCATAAAATCGTTAATTGATAAACACCTGACACTTCACAGGGTTTGCCAAGTAAAAAATTAGATTGACTACATTATTTAAGAAATATTTTGATTGAAAAAATAATGAGCACCTAACAACAGAACGTAAGAACAATGTTACCAAGTTGTAATATTAACTTATGTTAAAATCAAAATACGTTTTGTTTGGTTCTACGTGATTTTATTATCAAGTAAGTGACAATTGTTTCGCCTTGTAAGGGCATTATCAAACTGTCAACTGCCCTTACAAGCGAAACAATTGTCACTAACTTGATAATAAAATCACGTAGAACGTAAAAAAACGTATGTAACATAAGATATCAAGTTCTACAAAATTGTATCAATATTGTAATATTAAGGTTGCGATGTAATATATTTTATTTCGTGGCAGCACTTTTGCCATCCTAGGTCATTTTCAGTCCTTGATGTGGTCAAACACCTAGTGGGTTGTAGATATATGTTCGTGCCTACCTCAGTATCTACATAATCCCCAAATATATAAATGGTACCCGCATTTCAATGATATTTATTACACATAATGATGCTACTTCTGATCTTTAATTCCGTCTTCTTTAGCTTTACTTCTTACCTAAGTATTTGAGACTTAAGTTTATGTGGGTATTTTAGAGGATTAGTTTGGTAAAAGAATCATAAATGAAATACTGTAATACAGCAAAGTAATTTTAAGTAAATGTGTTGAAGCTGCTATAACGCACGCCATTTGGCACTGCTTCATGTTACTAAAATAACCCTCAGAATTATGAAGATATAAATATGTACAAGTAATTTTACATATACATATGCTGTATAGGTAGATAACTACGTTACATAAATAAATACATACGTGTTTAGATAAACAGGTACCTAGTACAACAAGAATTTCCATTATCTGCTCCTAATGGTGCATAGAGCACTGAATTGGTACACCAAATGCTGTAAATCTTGAAAATTTGAGTAACAGATGTATGTAATGCACTACATGCCTACATTTTGTATTTTTTTTGAATTAATAAAAATACATTCCCTTAATAAGCGTAAATATAAGTGATCATCTTACCTTCATATAATAAAAAATATCAAGATACACTGCACTTAGTGTACCGATGCAGTGCCCTATGCACCATTGGGCGCAGATAAGGGAATGTAATAGCAGTAGTAGTTAGTATATTTCCTTACAAATTGTAGGTAGGTACCTACATATATATTATTAAATTTATTCACAATATTTATATTGTTTCCACATAAATAGTTTTTTTTTGTAATATCTACACAATAAAAATTGTAGTTTTTTAAAATTCATCATCCTCATCATCATACCGAATCCGCTCCTTCTGGGAGCATATGGATTCCACAAGCTGCCTCCAAGCCAAGCGTTGGCCGCCAGTTCCCGCGCATCCTCCCAGATCAGGTCCAAGTCCCGTAGTTCTGACACAACTTGTCGACGGATTGTCAACAGCGGACGTCCAAGACGCCGAGAACATGATGCCTTGTAAAATAGGCAAGCATGGTAAGGCTCTCGGGGGGCATACGTAGTATATGGCCTAGCCAGCCGAAAAGCCTACTCCGGATGACAGTAGATACCAAGGGTTGCTGCGTCCGTTGCCTCACCTCTGTGTTCCCTACAAATTCAAACCACCGCACACCAAATATTCTTCTAAGACACGTATTCTCAAAACTCAGAAGTCTGCTATTTTGGGCCCTGGTTAGGTACCATGATTCGCAGCCATAGAGGAGAACAGGTGTTATGCAGTTTTTTTTACTTGGTTAGTTTAAATATGAACATTATTGTACGCAGTTAGATACGTGCTTAAAACATTATGGTTTTGTTTTGAATAGTAAATAAAAGGAATAATGCAGGTGTTTTTTAAATTTTAAAAATGATAATTTGGTTACCAAAATTTAAGCGAGAGAAAGAGAACTTAAGTACCCAGTACAAACATATGATGTGGTTTTGCGTAACATCCATAACTAATCTTCATTATAACTTGAGCTTTTCGAGTCTTCAAGCGATAAACAAAATTAGGCTTGACGCATGTAAATCGTTAGTTATACTTAACGTGCGTCAACTCCCCATTCTGAATTTCAAATCATTTAAAATAAATTGGACACTGATTGGTGTGATAGGGGGTTCAATAGAAACTGCCCACCCCATCGGGGAAAATGGCGTGATGGTTAGTTAGTTATTTACTTACAAATTTAAAAAAAAGACAATTTTTATACAAAATGTAAGTTTGAGAAAGAGAACTTAAGTACCCAGTACAAACATTTTGTATTTTTATTTTAACATCCATTACTCATCTTTTTTATAACTTGAGCTTTTTCGAGTCTTCAAGCGATAAACAATAATTAGGCTTGACGCATGTAAATCGTAATTTATACTTACAGTCCTCAACTCCCCATTCTGTAGTTTCAAATCATTTTAAATAAATTGAACACTGATTTTGTGATAGGGGTTGAATAGAAACTGCACTGGAGATTGGATGTTCATTATTTACTTACAAAATAAATAACCAATCTTTGCACATTATGTCTTTACGTGATGAAATGTGACAGCCCTGAAGATGATCGCTGCAATGTGCTCCGAAACGTCGGCAGCACAAAGCCCACAAACACGACAGTAACCCTGAAAAACATAATCCGGGAAAACTTACGAACGTTGATATAAATCTTTGCTCAGATAGGTAGGGTACCTACTACATTATTAATAATAGAAAAAAAAAATACTTCCTTACCTTCCTATTTTTTTACCTACAAACCGCGTTAAGAGTAGAAACATTTAAGCATTCAATCAAGGCTATTCCCGATTTGAATACAATATATATTATTATACCTAATTATAATATATTTTCAATTTAAAAAAAAAAAAAATGCAATCTTAAGATTTTATCACATACCTATTTTAATTTGTACCTAATACTATTTTCAATGAAGCCTGAGTGACTTGTGCCTGAAGATAATAATCAAGTAGTCGCGGAGTTAGGATTAGAACTGGGGATCTTTGGACTCTAAGACCGTGACACTACCACTGCTCAATTTTTATGTCTAAAAATATAGATATAAGTAGGTAGTTAGGTTAGGTTAGGTTATTATTATATCTTTCTGTTTCAGATAGCACTTTTACGTTTTGCATTATAATAAATAGGTAGGTAATAATAAGTTAGCACCTGGCTTACAAAAAAAGATGATGTAATATTAAAAGATGTTCTACTAGGCATAAGCCACTCAAATATTTTATGCTTGAGAAAATCTCTCTTTATTTTTGTGATTTTATTGGGAATCGAGTTATATTGTGAGTCCAGTGTCTTAACCACTGCACCACGGATGTTGTCATTAATTTTTAAAACTAAGTAACTGTTATTTTACAATATAAAATGGGTAGATATTATTTTTTAAACGCAAATTAACACTAAACTAGAAGTTCAATACAAAACCGCTTTCTCAATTTGAATCACATTAGAATCCTGTGACATTCAAGATGCCTTTGAAATGTCCTTAAAATATACGCAGGGTCGCTCTCCATACAGATACATAGGTGTTGTAAAGTGTAAGGTTCTATAGATGAGTGATACCCAACCCTTCAAAAGAAACATGCTTTAGAAAAATATGCTCATTTTCGTTTTAAGGGGAAATTATAAATTAAAATTTGATCTTAGTGGATAATTTACGTACCTACCTTTTCTTTTTCGTATATTAGGATTGTACCTATACCATACTACTTTTATAATTATCTTTTAAAACTTTTGTTCTAAAAGAAATTTCATTTTTTTTAATTTTTAGTATATAAATACCTACGTAGGTTGTACGTAGATTTTTTATTTTTAATTGTTCATTCTGAAATTGAATATGTGAAGACACTCAAATCCGAAATTTACCTATGACGGGAGTAGGTCTACATATTTTTTTAATTAAAAATATATCTACCTACCTTACAACAGGAATGAAGAAGCTTTTACAAATTCGGAAACGTGGTTATTCAAGCGTTTACAGGGCATAAGCATATGCCTTGTCATCGGAACACGTAGCATATTTATACAATCCAAAAGTTAGCTATTGTGAATATTCGCCAATAAGCGGAAAGAGGAATGATGAAATACGTCACGTGCTCATCCCTAGCCAATGACAAGACATGAGCCCTGTAAACGCTTGAATATCCACGTAGAGCTCGGAAAAAACTTCTAAATATTTGTTGGCACTAAGTTAAAGTTGGCGACCCCTGTATAGAGAATAGGGTACAGGGTAGGTTCATGAGAGGGTGGCAAAGCGGCCCTTGAAATACTATTGATTTTCTGGAATTGCGGCGGGTGGCCACCTCTGGTGTGGGGGTGTGTAAAGGTGGGACATGTTCGGGGGAGACAAGTTACGTCCCTGCGCGAGTGCAACGGCAATCACGCGATATTGGTTCGGCGGTGTTCGCAGGAAACGCAGGTGATTATTTATCACTTCTGAAGAAAAAAAGGGAAAAACCAAAAAAATAAAAACAAATTTTAATTTAACTGGGGTACCAAGCGTAAGGTCGCGGGTTCATATCCCGATGGGGTTTAAATGTTTAAATGTTGGGGTTTAAATGTTAAAATGTTTATTCAATTGTGATATTTCACATAAAATATTTCATGTCGGTTACCTTGGACTGTCGCTGAAACGTAAGACTGATCATCTCGCCTTCATACAATACACTTTCAAATATAGTGTAGGAGATGAAATATCTGTTAACATGTGATTTTCAGATTGATATTTCATGTGTGATACCTAGCTACGACTGGTGCTGAAGCGTAAGACTGGTCATCTCGCCTTCATGTAACAAATTATCAAGATTAACTGCACTTGGTGTACCGATGCAGTGCCCTATGCACCATTGAGTGTGGACAAAGGAAAGTAAATAAGTAAATATGTAGGTAGGTACCTACCGTTGATAGCATCACTTTCAAAATTTTTAAATTGCGACAACGACCTTTTTTTTTTTGGTTTTTTTATACAGGGACTTAATCCAAGTCAATCTCATCGCGCCACCTACCAGTTAGGTCAGACAACATCTGATAATTCAGACAGTTCTGTATTTTTGAAGAGAATTTTGACAGCACAGAGTGGTGTTGCGTTCTATCCTCTCTGACTACACCTTCGGGGAAATTGAGTGATGGTTAGTTAGTTAGTTTGTTCTATTTTATGAATTTGAAATATTGTTATAAATGTACCTACCTATCTCAAAAGGAGTCATTTTCTAGTTGTACTTATTTTAATTAGTCAATTAAACATTTTTCTACTTTACTGCAATTATTTGTTTGTTTATAGCTACATATTACATCATGTCTGAATATTTTAAAGTAAACATTTTTTATGCTTGTATGCTCCCCGAGAGCCTTAACCATCAGGTTCTCGGCGTCCTGGACGTCCACTGTTGACAATTCGCCGGCAGTTTGCGTCAGAGCTGCGGGACGTGAACTTGACTTGGGAGGATGCATCGAGCTGGCGGCCGATCGTTTGGCCTGGAGGCAGTTTGTGGAATCCATATGCCCCACATAGGGAGCGGATATGGCACGATGATGATGATGAAACATTTTTTATTTAATTACAAATATGATGATAAAAGGTATTTAAATTAAAAGTTTTCAATGAGATATCCCTCCCTATCTATTGGTTTTTTTTTACTATTTTTTAAAAATTTTAATTAAAAAATAATATTGCCAAAAGGTCAAAGGTTCGAATCTTTACTTGATACGACCATAAACATGTAATTTTTATCTGAATTTCTTATATGACATGTGAATAAATTAAAATGCAAATTTCGGTATTGATAATAAAAATCTAAATTTATTAGACGTATTCTTTTCATGTAAGATAACCTTAGAAAATCTAACATGAAAACAAAATATTTTACTCTAGCGGAATATTTCGAAACTAAAAATCTTGGCCTCAAAATTCCATATACCTCTCTTGCTTCAATTACAGTAGTAGAATGCAACAGAAAGAGCAAGGTAAACAGAATATAATAACTATTCATAATAATAGCTTCTGTTCCACTTGTTCCTATGCAATAGACAGTGATAAAAGATAAAACATCTGTTACTGTTGAATATTCTATTTCTAGTATTATTTTTAAAATGGGTGGCGGGATTGGCCGGCTGTCGGTGGCCATTTTGGTAAGACAAAATTAACATAATAAGTGCAACCAATGGTGAGGGGAGAGGCGGGGCCAACACGAACGGCCATCGCGAAAAGGGCGTGGCCAGCAGAGATTGTTCCAATGCTGGACAGACAGACTTGATCCTTCTCTATGTGAAGTATTTATAAACTGAATATGCGTGGAGTTTGAAATTGACTGCATTTAAAAAAAGTATTGACTGTTGTAAGTTATAATATAATAAATGCTCGTATTAAAATATTACATTAGTTTTATTGTTTGGTTACCGTACCTACACGGGGTTCCATTTGGTTTGATTCCCGTAGAGGTCAACATGAAATCATCAACGTGAGACCTTGGACTGGTACTGAAGCGTATGACTGATCATCTTACCTTTATGAAATACAATGATCAAGATCCACTGCACTTGGTGCGTCGATGCAGTGTCCAATGCACCATTAGGTGCGGATAAGGGAAAGTAGAATTAGTACCTAGTAATTTTGTCGTTGGATATCCTAAAATCTGTGTGAGTGCTAAAATTAAACTGGCACTGTATTTCCCCTGTATCTGTATACCTGAAAGCCCCACCCTTTCCCTAGACTGCTTTAAAGACTATTGAGTCTTTTTTTTTCAGTCCAGCCAACTCTACCGATTTTTTCAACAAGCTAAACCGCGATTTTAAGATTGTTAGTGTGATAAAAATACGGATGAATTTACGATTATGTACGCGAACAAATGCTTTCATTGTACCCCTACCACCGTCTCGGCTTATGTATTATAATTGTCATTGTTTCCATCACCCAAACCAACCAGAGTCGGCCCAAATTAACAGTGGTAGGGATGTTAGTTTCTACCCCGATCATTATTTATTAGTAATGACAACCACTCGTGTGGAGACCAGTATCCCGCCTCGCCAGGCCCCCCCATCCCAGACATCCACCCGTGCATCCGCGGTCAGGGTCTCAATGGAGGGGGGATTAGGGAAAAGAGGGGAGGGGACAGAACGCATGTGTGCATCTCACACCATCATCCTATCATCCTATCTGGCAGACACTATTTCATACGTCCCCTGCCGTACCTTATCACAATACCTATCCAAAGACCATCCTATCCTTACAAAAGACACAATACAACCGAGTTGAGGGATGGGATATAATTTGAGACCTCCACGCACGCACACACAAACAGCCCGGGACGGGCCGCCCGTGCAAAGGCACACCAAGTCTCCCCCGGGGACTACCCCACTAAGCAATCTATTAGTTATCTGTATACCTACTCATCATCATCATCATACCATATCCGCTCCGTATGTGGAGCATATGGAATCCACAAACTGCCTCCAGGCCAAGCGATCGGCCGCCAGCTCCCGTGCATCTTCCCAAGTCAAGTCCACGTCCCGCAGCTCTGACGCAAACTGCCGACGTATTGTCAACAGTGGTATCTGTATACCTATTGGCTACTTTCCACTATTTACATCTATATAATTGGGCACTGCATTGGAATACCACTCACAGTCTATTTGGATTATCTTCATTACAAATATTAAGAGAAGATGATCAATTCAGATTCAGCTCGCTTCAGATCCAATATGAAATATTTATTTAAATGTAGTTTTTGATATTTAATTTTTCCTATGTGATTCGTTGAATTGTCATATCTCATAACTACCTAATCAATCATCATCGTCATACTTTATCCGTTCCCACAATGTGGAGCATATGAATTCATTCTAAAAAAATATGTTTATACTACGAAGTTGCTTGGATACCTATGTAGGTGTGTACCTTAATATATTTAGTATTGAAAAATCAAGTTCTTATGTGCCTGCCTATCTACTTTATTCCAGATGACAAAACTGGTTTGTAACGAGTCATATTATAACTATACTCTATACCAGCGTTTCCCAACCTTTTTCAGTCGCGGACCCCTAGGAAATCAAGCACAATTTTCAAGGACCCCCTTAGTAAAAAAAAAAAAACAGCAATAAATTTTGGGACCATTTACTTTTTATAATAGTACCTACTACAAATACAAAATTTAAAAAATATTAAAAATACGTTAATAATTAACGCACAACAGCAACACCAACACGGTTAATAGGGTCTTATCTGAAAATTTATTCGCTATCCTGACCAGACTCTATTAATGTAAAGAGTACTTTGCAACAATAATTAGTGAGTACTTACATAAATGTTTTAATCTTTTTAGATAGTTAAGAGATAGCCTATAAGTGGACGTTATTTTTAGAAATTAATATAAGTGTATGTCTGTTGGCTGTCCATAAACAAATATTTTTTTTTTAAAGTTGTCAAATGGTCCAGAGATGCGACTGCGGACCCCCATATATTTATTCGCGGACCCCCAGGGGTCCGCGGACCACAGGTTGGGAAACACTGCTCTATACGATAAATTCTATATAAGTACCTATACACCGTGCCACAAAACTTGATGTACAATCGGGAAACCAGTGTTTTAGTTAGTCAAATTAATACTTTTCATAAAGAACACAGAATTAAAAACCGCATTTTAATAACAATTCATGTTATTATACTTAATCTGCGGTAAGGACTTATAAAAGCTTTATTTTGAGAAGAAAATTATTTGTTTTCAACCTAGATTCAAAAGTTATTATTGACATTATACCTACTTATATAAACATAAATATACAGGTGCCTAATATGGATTTTTATTATGTAGACACCCACGTAGGTACCTACTTACTGTTCTTACCCACTAGTTATTATCTAAGTTTCTTTTAAAGTGTGTGCACTATAATATATGTGTAGTTGTGAAGGTATATTCTAAGGTAGATATTAGCTACCAATTTACAATTACGGGAAAGTTTTTCTACAGAGATTACTACGATATAAAATCAAAAAAAAAATTAAATTAAATTAAATTACATCTATATTCAATCCACTGTGAATAATTTCATTAACATAAAGCGATAGATACCATTTATATGCTTTATTTATAAGTAAATTTTAAGTATTTTTTTAGTATGTAGTACATATGTAGGTAATAATAGTTATCGGCTAACTTATATTTTGTGAAAAATTACCTCAAGGGCGCTTTACAATTAAAAATAATGTTTAACCTAAGCTCCTAGTTTGTGTGATACCTTGGACTGGAACTGAAGCGTAAGACTGATCATCCTACCTGCATGTAGTAAAATAAATATATGTTTCTTGTTAGGTACAAATTATTGGCTTTTGTTAAAAATAACTTTACTCATAAATTTTTGTCGTTGAAATTAAAACAGTCTTGCAATGTTGCCTCATTTTAAATACCTATATACATAAATAGGAGGACGCTTTACTGAATTAGAAAAAAGTAAAATTAGGTACATATAATTATTTACCATTTCTTGTGACATTTGCGGCCGACAACCATTTACTCAATAACGCCAAGATAATCATGCATAAACCTTTCCTTCGTGACACAAGACATCAAACAGAGTTCAATTTATATTCTTAAAAGCTTCTTAGGCCAAAGCTTTTTGGTATTTTCATTGAGGCCAAATGAATAAATAAAAAGACAGTATTCAAATTTCTCAGATAAATACTGCCACGAAGAATGATTTTTGTTTGGTTTTAAATGAAAATTTATTGATATCTCTTTAATCCAATATTTATTTGGTTCTTTTGAATAAATATACAGTTAAAACGTCAAAGGGAATAATTGAGTAGAGAGAAGGCTCGCTCAAAATCAAAGGCTCTGCCTATGAATCTACGTATGACGTATTTATCAAAGTGAACAAGCAACTAAGGCAATATTATTTTTATAAATCTTTATAATATAAAAAAAGTAACATCGAACGTAATCTTTGATCAATTAAAAATCTGATTAAAATTTTGCTTGACAAATTTGCACTGAAACTAAATAAAAAAAAATTGTGTGTATATAAGTAAACTTCTTAATGTATATTTATTTTCCCATATATTAAAACAATCCATTTTCAATATTAGGTATTTCGTTTTAAGTAAATATGCATATAATATTATTATCAATCACTTATAAAACGGCAAAGGTAGTTTTATTGAAAATTTTGTAAGTCTTCATTTCCTAAATTATAATAGGTAAATAAGATTTAAATAATGTATTTAAAAATAATTCTTACCACTGCCGCAACTACCAACATAATAAATAGTATAAACAAGTTAGAAAGATGATGTGGGAGGCCGTTGTTTACTTAACCACAGTAAGAAGTTTTACGAATTTAAATATCAAATAATTTTTATTTAATCTACTCATAGAATTAAGTAGGTACTCTAGCGATAGTAAATTGAATATCCATATGCTTGAATTTAAAAAAAAAAAACACATAACATCTGTAGAGATATAAATATTTTTAGCATAAATAAATTGTTACAATAGAATAAAAGTATCGCATAAAAATCATACTTATGTAAGATTGAAATATTATAAATCGCATTTTCTACGAAATATTTAATAAAACATTATACCTACGCATTTGAGGATTTTCCCATAAAAAATATTTTTACGATAGATCTCAATATAAAAATAGGCAATGGAAATATTAAATTATTTTAGTTGAATAGTAAATGAATTTTTGAAAAAATGTTGGCACTTGTTAAAACATTATAGATTACTTTTTAGGAATTGAAAAAAAAAAACATTTTTTTAAGAAAAACCGCTAGCGTATTAAAAAGTAATTCGTAATTAGCAATTAAATCGTAACGAAAGAGTGAGGTTTCGATTCAACGACTATTAGTTCGCAACGCTACCATGGATTTTGCGGAAACGTAATGACCATCAAATCCCCATTACGCGCCATAATATTTTTATCAGCTGACATTTCCAACCTTCCTAGCGATGAATTCATTGAAATCATGTTTATACGACGATTTCTTCGACCGAGCACCCTCAGCCGCCTTAGCAAAACGAAGACCGACGATCGTAAATCAACAGGCAGCCATAAATGCCTTTTCATCAGCCAACCCCACGATATATTCCCAAATCCTTTCAGTCGGACATTTACGATTATACACTTGACACGATGACTTATATTTCTTCCTTGTAAACCCGCACTAAACGTAGATATGTAGCGGCTACTTACTACCTACTACCACTGACTGGAGAGGAGGTGGCAGGTCGACGAACTCAAAGGATTAAAATATTTTACAAAAAAGTAAGACAAGTTTTTTGTGCGTGTTGGTAAGTAACTGATATATACTTTTGAATAAAGATAGGTAACTGAAGCATTAACCTTTTACAAATCTATAACAAAGTCAAAATAACTGAACTCCCATATAAATATATTTTTTAATAGTCTAGAAATACATAACAATAATTGTTAAACATTAATAATCTTCCTGAAAAGAAGTGCCATTTGTGTTTTAGAACTATAAAAATACCTACATTAAAAACATATTTTTTTGCATCTAATGATTTTGATAGAGTGATTAATGTAAAAGCTGCTCTTCTTGTCAATGTAATTTTAAAATTGTCTGCAGGCAAAATGAGCCGGCCATCACTCAGTAAAAACCATAACGTATTGATTTTTTCTTCTTATTAATTAAGACTTGATGGTCTATTTCCATCTGGAATTGACTTCGAATTGTCTCTACTATTCTTAGAAAAAAAAAAAAAAAAAATGAATGTTTCCAAAAAAATACTAAGAAAATGGCGTTTATGGAAGTGGTGACTTAATCATATTATTACAAACTCTACGCATGCTATGCAACAAAATATGAACGGGATTTTCATTGAAATGTTTACGAAGTAAATAAACATTCTCAGGATATTAGCATGAACTCACATAAAGAAAATACAAAAAAAAAATGCCCTAAGCTAGCTTCTCAACCTTGCCGAGTAGACTTTAGAAAAGTTCTTCCGATAAATATAAGATAAAATAAGATAGCTAGAAGAGTTGGTGAAAAGTGAGATTGCGGTTTAATGAGAACCAGACTTGAGATTTTTCTCTATCCTTTAACTTGGAATCAATTTAGGGAATCCATGTGCTCTACGATTGTTTAAAAGGAAATTAATTTTGACAAGAATGCTTAAAATATAGCAAAAAATTATTTTCCCCACAAATAAGTTATCTATATTGTTTTTAAGATATTTTTTAGCCTACAAGTGTTTTCTGTAAATTGCTCATAAATCAGTATTATTTGATCGCCTAATAAACGTCCTCTCACGACACCTTTCACCTCTCACCGCTAGCGCCTCCAGCGGCTGTGTTTGTACTTCCCAATAAAACTTCCATGGCATCTTAAAAACTTTATGCCCTTCGTTAAAGTGAGTGTTTATCACACAAGCGGTCCACGTCAGGCCCGCCAAGTAAACTCATCACAAATTGACCGTTATTTATTATCAAATCGCAGCACTTAAGATACTTTGTCCCCTGTGATTTTAAACTTAAACTTAAAAACACGTCTCTTATCAATAGTAACCTAGTAAATAACATGTACATATCTACAAGCATTGGATGTACGTAGGTGCATAAAAAATCCTAATGAACAACTTTCCCTTGTAACCATTTCAATTTTATAAATAAGAGGTGATACCATTGTAAGATATTTTTTGTTAGATTTTCTTCTGTGTTAGGCTATTTTTGTCTTAATTTACGTCATAAATAAAACCAGATAAGATAATAACTATTTTAAGAAAACGTTTTACAGTGCTAGGCGAAGTGCCTACCATATAAAATGTAGGTATCAGCAATAGCAACTTACCTACTACTTATTTACTTTTAACTTGCTCAGATTGTGCGCCATTTTTGTGAAAAATCCCCTCAAGGGCATTGTAGATTGATATTTTGTACTTAATTAATCCAGATCTTATAAATTAGCAAATGCAATAATTAAAAATAAAACTGCTATGAATTAATTTCACCTATAGTAGAAGTACTGGAATTGTATTTATGCTTGATGATTAGGTAATTGATTCTATTACATATACCTACATTAATGAAATTTCATAAAAGATTTAAATAAAGTTAAATAAGAGTATGTACAATAATTTTAGTTAATTACCTTATTTTTAAATGTTTACTAAAAAATATCTTATAATTGAATAAATTGCAGTTATTTTATATTAACACTAATCTTATTGCATAATGCTAACTACCCAATTAAAATTGCGTATTTTTTTCATATTTGCATCAGCAAAACTAAAGATCAGCTTGAAATATGTTTGCATTTTATATCAGTCAGTTATTAAAAAATATGTTGGTACATACATATCAGTTGATTACTGTTCATAAATTGGGTGATAGAGTGACCAATTCAATGCGATAAAGCAGTTATTTTAATCAAAATTATTGGACGTATTTTTCGTTCAAACATTTAAGGAACAAGTTTACGGAACATTTAAGGAACTTCCAGTTTACGGCTGTATTTTAACACTCCATCCCATGCGTATTTTAGACACTCTAAAAAAACAGTAAAAATTTGGAATCTCGAAGCAGTTTCCACATTGAAAACATGTTGGTTTTCTGAATTTACATATACCTATAAAAGTAAGGAATTTAACGATTTCAATTCATAATATACCTATATGAATATGTATATAATACCTAAGTATATATTAATAATATGTAAAAAAGTTTTATTTGCCCACAGTAGGTTATAAATAAGGAATCAAATTAAATTTATAATACACACTTAAAAAATCTATGCATACAAAATACTTATTTGATGCCCATTTAAATCTGCAAAATATTTTGGATAAATAGGGAATTATGGAATACAAAATGACGCTGCATTAGCACGTTTATTTAATTAATTTATTCAAGTTAATATCTTTACGAAATGTCTGTTGCAAATAGCATTTTAAATAATTAATTACAATCTACAAATGTATTATCCAAGTGTAAAGTACTAAGCTTAGTTAGTGTATTAGATAATATGTAATTTCCTTAGAAAAGTTTGTGGTTTCGCTTCCTTCTAAAAAAATATTATTATCTTTTCTTGGTCAAGCAACTGTCCACAAAAATCTTTATTAAGACAGTTTAATTCCGCACGCAAAAAAAATACAATTAAAATTCGAGAATATACCAATTCAGTCAATTACCCGCCACGCTATTTTAAAATTACAAATCAAGTATGGTATTCAACCAAATAGATAGTCTTTTTTTCATAATTTTAAAATCATTTTGTATGGACAACTAATTACTTTGTAATATGTTTTTAAATAAATAAAAAATAAATAAATTACCTACATTGTTGCAATTAATAACTGTATCCAATTGAATTACTTTTTAATTGGTGAAATACCTATCCTGCATTAGTGTGCATCAAGTGATGTTTATATTTAATAGGTAACTACTTCAGTTGGTGTTGATATAGCCACACCGGCTAAAACCATCAAGTGTGGTTTTATGACAGCACGATTTTACGATATCGTTTTACCGTTCTTTTAGTGTCATTTCGGCTTAACCTTGTGTTGTAAATTCTATTCCGTCTTTAACTTTGAACATGTGCTTAACTTTAACACACGTGCTTTCTGCTCCTGCATGCGCTTTCGCACCTTGGTGTTCTTAAATAAATAGCGGCCATTTTGGCGTGCATTAACTGTGTGACGTCACTTTACGCCGCTTACGTCACAAAACACTTGCATTTTCATGAGTTTTGTTACGCAAGGATTTTTATTACTACTTTTTATTGTTTATGGGGTAAGTTTATGGGTTTAGACCATAAAGTTGTCTGACGATCGTCTATGGCCGCAAATCGATACAAGATGTTGGAATTGTGGGTCACACCGTTGGTTTATGGGGGTTCCCTGGAATTCCAGGGAATTTTGTTGCCCAGGTTCAATCTCTCACTAAACGATTGACAAATGAATGCCATTTTACGATATCGTGAAACGGTTTTTTAGTGTCATTTCGGCTTAACCTTGTGTTGTAAATTCTATTCCGTCTTTAACTTTGAACATGTGCTTAACTTTAACACACGTGCTTTCTGCTCCTGCATGCGCTTTCGCACCTTGGTGCTTCGTGGCATAGCGGCCATTTTGGCGTGCATTAAACTGTGTGACGTCACTTTACGCCGCTTACGTCACAAAACACTTGCATTTTCATGAGTTTTGTTACGCAAGGATTTTTATTACTAAATTTTTATTTAATGGGGTAAGTTTATGGGTTTAGACCATAAAGTTGTCTGAAATTATTATACTTTTTGGCCGCAAATCGATACATTAGACCATGGAATCTATGAGGTAAATTACAAGATGTTGGAATTGTGGGTCACACCGTTGGTTTATGGGGGTTTTCCTGGGGAATTTGTTGCCCAGGTTCAATCTCTCACTAAACGATTGACAAATAAATGCCATAAAAAATAAGTGAAACGGCTTTATTATACTTATGTAGGTACCTACGAACTATTAGAAATGTTATAGATATTTAACGGTGAGGGTGGTTGTGTCCGATTGTCGGTATAGCAGGTTTTTTTTTACTTATACTGAAAAAATCACTATTAGATAAAATTTACTTCTTAACTGCAGATTTTTGTGAGGTATTTTTTTTATATATTTTGTTCATTGTAAAACACTGTTGAAGCGATATTTTACGATAATATCTCCATGTTCACTAGAGATCATAGAAATATGATGAAATAAAAAATATTTACCTGAAGATATTTTCAACAATTACACAATATCCATTATCCATAGATAAGTTAAATGAGTGGGTACATAAATAAACACATAATATTACAAGTACCTACCTACAAATATAATAGAAAATATTTATATTTTGATATTGTATCAATGCATTTATCTATGATTTTTCCTGTAACTATTCACAATTTTATAAAACGAAACCCAACACTTCCATTTTAAAAGCATTTACAGTTACAGGGCTCGAACATTTTTATTAACTACCGTATAAATTATAGGTAGGTAGGTACTGCAGATTTGTTTATGTAAGATCATGTATCTACCTACCTACATAATCGCTGGACCTACGGTTATTTATACGAATGATTCCGATGGGAATTTCAACCAAGTAGCTTTTGAATGCAGAGTTTTAATTGGCTTACCGGATTATCTCGTTTTGAATTCTTCCTTTAAATGAAAAAGTAGCAGGACCAAATTAAAACAAAGATATAACCGACCACCCAACAACATGACGATATTACATGTGTATTTTATCAGATATCTCGGTGCTTTAAAGACGGATTCTGTTAATATAAAATGGTTACTGAATTTAATTTTGATAGTTAATTAACTGAGCAATGAAAGTGAATCCTTTGATTCAAGTCTTTACTTGAAATAACAAAGGTTTAAGAAGTGCTTTCGAATTTCGTATCTATTTAGATGGATTGTAAACTGCCTCAAAGCTAAGTGACCAATAGCCAACTCCCGTGTGCTTTCCCAAATCAGATTATCAGATATATGACTAACAAAATATTGTCAACATGATACTTATCTAAAAAACATAAAATATATTTTAAACAAGTCATTCATTCATTATACCATATGCGCTCCCTATGTGGAGCACATGGAATCCACAAACTGCCTCCAGGCCAAGCGATCGGCCGCCAGCTCCCGCGCATCCTCCCAAGTCATGTCCACGTCCCGCAGCTCTGACGCAAACTGCCGACGAATTGTCAACAGTGGACGACCGGGACGCCGAGAACCTTGATGCCTTGTAAAAAATAGGCAAGCATGGTTAAGGCTATCGGGAGGCAAACGTAGGATATGGCCTAGCCAGCCAAAACGCCTTCGCCGGATGACAGTAGATACCAAGGGTTGCTGTGTCCGTTGCCTCACCTCTGTGTTCCTTACAAAGTCAAACCACCGCACACCTAAAATTCTTCTAAGACACCTGTTCTCAAAACTCAGAAGTCTGCTGTCTTGGGCCCTAGTTAGGTGCCACGATTTGCATACAAGTAAACAAGTACCTACAAGTAATCTCCCGAAACGTGTCTTGAGCAATAATCTTCTATTTCAAATGGAGTAGGTAGTTATTTTTAAAAGTTAGAATAAGCAATCAAATTTCAGGCGTAAAATTTAGTCGCTGTTGTTAACCTTTCACTCTCGAAAATGAATGCCTTCCAAAGCAAAATATTTAGTAAACAAGAACATGGTCCCTTTTGTTTAATTTATTAGTCTACCCTTCTGTACGAAGACTGTTGTGCTGTGTTCTCAAAATTCTCAAACAACAAAGGAGCAATTATTTTTAAGGTCCCCTACCCAAACCCTTCAACTAATTTCAAACATTTCACACTTTCGCTTCCTTATTGCCGGGTCCATTATGTGTTGTGATATTATACAGTGGTTTTAAAGGATTTACAAATTAAACTCGCTTTAAAAAATAGCGCATTTAACTTACAAAATTAATTAAGAGTCTGGCTTACAGGGAACATAGCTAGGTACGTAATATTGAATTCAAAGTAAATCTTTTTCAATTATGTTCCAAAGTATTATGTAAATTAAAGTTTTGAAGTTTAAATAAAAATTCTCTCCGTACGCATTAAGGCATATATATAGATTGTTATAATACCTATAGTTCGACCCAACACCCAAAATAAACCTTGGCACAAACTTATGAGAAAAATTACATCCTAAAAATACAGACATCCTTATATTGGATTGTAGATTATTCGTTGGTAGGTAAACGATATTTTATAACTTTTGTCGACTCCGAATCGGCAGAAATTTGTAATTAAATTCTCGCGTTATATCAAGATTCCTCACTTATTGATCTAGTCGATTATTACGAGTAAAATAATAAAAATAAAGTAAATAATTTGAATATTTAAATAAAAACAAATTTCTATCCAAAATAATACACGCAGTTGATGTTTACAGAAGAATTGTCTCAAAATACCAAATTACTTTGAAATTCCCAAGATGATTTCTATAAATCCATATAAATCTAGATTATATACTATACTAAAACTCTTAGCAGACAACATTTTAAGCAAAACAAACCTATTATTCAACGTTCACGGTACTTTTAGTTCTCTTAAAACCAGAAAAATAAAATATCTCCGTCAACAAAAAAGTACCACACGTTTTTATTCAATCCCGTTTCAATTTTGATTCGGTGGCAACGTCAAAAAAGAAGATCTAATCAAGAAAATCCTCAATTTTCTCATTTCTATCTCCCGACCTGCGTCATCACATCTCGGTAGATTTGCTGTTTGTTGGTAGAATGTATTCCCTTGCCAAATTCTGGTTCCCTTCACGTACTCCAATCCCATCCGGCGAAAGATTTGATAAGATACTTTTAAAGAAAAATAGTGCAAAGACCTGCCAACGGAAAATGCAAGAATGAGAAGAATAATATATTCAGTAAATCTTCAAATTGAAAGCGAACTTGGAAATATTTTAAAAGCTCGTGCGCACTTTTCTACATAAAAAGATACCTACGCAAGCTTTTACTGAAGTACCCTGTGCAAATATTTCAAAACTATTAAGCTATAACTTATAAAGTTTTCCTAAAAAGATTGGACTTGATTGATATGGATTCTATGCTATGGATTCAATTTTTTTTTAATTGCCACAATGATGTGAATAGTAACTGTTTTGATCAATAATTTGTGCAAAACGAACCTCGAAACTCCAGTATCCTTGATAATCCCAAATTTGTGTAAAAAAGGAATAAAATTAAAACTCTATTAGGTACTGCATAAAAGCTGCTATTCTAGTATATCCTCACCAACTCTACTGATAAATTCTAAATTAGGAACGCAAATATTTTCTTTGGTGTTTATATTTTGTCTTAACCATAAATACGATAGCATAATAATGTTAGTGGGTAGTTACTTCTCTTATTTTATTTGACATTTGTGTTTACGGTCCTTTACATTATCAACCATGCAAAAATGGGATTTATGGGAGACGTTATCATAACATTTTATAAACATAATAACAGTAAAGATAATTTACAGGACCAGAACAAAACATCCCTTAAAGCATCCTATGAAGAGAATATACCTTGTATGGAACGATCTCCGTATAATTTAGTCGTAAACCTTGCATCTTAGTATCCTGAAAAAAGCTTACAGATTGTAAGCACATACCTACATTTAGCTTTTGAGATCATAAACAAAAATGGAAAAGGTTACTGATTTACATAAGAACCGTACTAAGATCATAATATCTGCCCCTTCTCTTTTTATTTACTGTAGAAAGTTCGCTACACGTAGGAAGCAACCTATTATAGAAAGCGGATTTAATAAATTTTAATAAAAAATGTAAGGCGTACTAAAAAGTATTAAGTAAGATTTATGACTGATAAACACCGCATTAGAATACCAATTTCAATACCTACACATATATTTATATATTACAACTGGTTACAATACTTATGCCTACAAGACTATTTAAATAATAAATGGTTTCTAGGCACAAAGTACATAAGACTACTAAAACAATGCACAATAGGGATATATTATGCACCATTAGCTGCATGGAAACAAGAGAAAGATCACATTTATTAAATTTAGTATCTACATAGATACTAAATAGATAGATAGTAATCTGATACCTACGACCTAATCGTGGCGGTGCGGTGGCGGTGGATCAATAGCTGTGGAGAGTGGTTATCATGGACGATTGGCTACTAATTCTGTGACAATGAAGAATGAAGATAAGACCTCTTATACAAATAAATCGAGGTAATAGACTTATAATGTAAGGATAGGCTCATTTAACTTAATTCGGTTCGTTAGTTCTTAAACATCACAAGCAGTTGGATTGTTACTTAAGTATTATGTACCCAATAAAAAAATCTAACTAGATATTGTAATAAATAAAAACAAAACACTAAAATATATTAACTGCTCCGATAAAAAATACAGTGAAGACGTATTGCTTACGTTTAACGTAGGTAGGTATGTATTTTTCTACATAGCGCCATTTACACAAATATTTTCATATCAATACATATTAGGTACATACTTATGTAGGAGCTAAATTACACTACAAGTAATGTCTAATATTGTCATACCTCCAAATTCTTTTTTCCCATGTTTTAAACAGTCAACAGCCGAGAACCTGATGCCGTCGGCAGTTTGCGTCAGAGCTGCAGGACGTGGACCTGACTTGGGAGGATGCACGGGAACTGGCGGCCAATCGCTTGGCTTGGAGGGAGTTTGTGGATTCCATATGCTCCACATAGGGAGCGGATATGGTATGATGATGATGATTTTAAAAGTATTTTTTTATCAAACCTTTTCCCTTCTAAGATACGTATTTTACTTTTTTGTATCGAAGCTCGTGTAGGTGATCGTAAAATTATTATACTTTCATATAGGTCGACCAATGCATTAATTATAATTACAGAAAATGCACCCCTTTACAAACTCCGTTTTAGGTTGGTACATAATCATCAACCACATTCCTATTTTCATTACCAGACCATTTTAAGAAGACAAAGTGTAGTAAGCTAATTAATCATTAACATTAAATTTTGAGACTTATTGTTATTATCATAACCCAGGTAGATAAAGTAACAATTAAGTTTTTACTCACGTAAAACCCACCAGATGCTAACTAAACACGGGCAAACACTTTGTATGAAAATTAGAATAGGTATCTTTTAAAATAAGGGGAGTTTATAATTTGATTAAACCTATGTACAACTGACTGTTTACCTTAGTAAAAACAAGCGCCCGCTCTCTGGTGGCAGTTGTTCTAGAATAATAAGAAATGCAAGTGGAATACGCTTTTGAAATTATTCGCATACTGTCCAGATGGGACCTGTAGTACATTTCCTAATTAAATTAAGTTTTGTGTACTTACCGACATTGTGGAATAGGAGACATTGTTGTGTTGTTCTTTTCTTATTTCGTAATAAAGTAAAATAATTGAATTAGTTTTTACAAAATGTTTGTAATTTGTTTCAGGTGTATAAACTGAGAAAAAAAATTGTTGTTATTAATAACATTGAATACCTATTTAAATGTGTGTGTAGATACTTAATTACTCAATTCTTCATTTTGTTAGGATGAAAATTTGACTTTAAGACTGACATTGCACTTCGTGTATCAATGCAGTGCTCTATGCACCATATGTGCAGATGAGGGAGAGTAGTAATATTTAGTAGCAGTATCTAGTACCTAGTAATAGTAATAATAATATGCAAATAACAAGGTATTATAATGTTTAGAATTTTTTTTTAAACTATTAATTAAACCTATGCGGGTTACGTTTATAATAATGATTTTACGAGTAAGCTACCTTTTACTGTTAGTAAGATTAATCAGTAAGAATTCCACTCCTGCACAATTTGTTTCCTGTTTTCTTTCACCGTTATATCCGGCTATTTGAAAGCAGCCCCGAAATTGAAATATTTTGAGTATATCATAAGAACTCAAATGCTTCTTTTTATTAAAATAATATAAGGGTCTGTGGATAAAATACTAAATAAATTATACCATGCCATTAGTAAGGGGGAAATAATGAGTACATATTTTTGTATTTACTACCTCAGAATCTGAAAATACACTCAAAAGTCATATTGCCTTCGGCCATGTTAGAAAAGTTTTCATATTTCACTGAAATCACGAAAAGCTTTTAAGTTAGAACTATACTGAAAAACAATACGCCATAAAACTTGCTTTAAAATAGACGAGATTTTCTTAGCACGTGATTCTGCAACTGCACCTAAGTAGGAATTCATTTTCCAGTCCCTATAATCATTTGGGGTTGCGAATTGCAGCGAAAGAGCATCGCCGTCTCTTATTTATGCAAATAATAATCGTATGCCTTAAATTACCATAATATTCCAGTTAAAGTGAATTAGTGCAAGGAAGAATGCTGTTATAGAAAAGGAGAACGAAAACTTTGCTCTTTGATGAGGGTTGGAATTTTTCTCCAAGTCGTGGAGTATAAAGCTAGTGAAATATTATACGAGAAGTTTTGTAAAGAAAGGGTACCGCCATTCCCCACAAATCCACCTCCCTGCAGCAATATAAGTCCAAAACAGGATTATAAAGTACGTAATTTAGTCTCGATGTGTACCCGTTCGCAATATCTTATTACATATTATACTCGTTCTTTGTACGTGTATGTGACACCTACTGCGGTTGGTGGGTAAATTTACATACTGATGGTGCTATTATATCTACATACCTTAATAGGCATCTATTCAGCGAGTCAAACCGTGCAAACCTCCTTCAAAATATGATACTTATGTACAGAATAAAGTGGCAATTTGACACCCAATCTATTGAATGATTAAATAAAAGGTTTATCTCAAATTTGTGGCGGTATCTACCTTAATTTAACCGATAAAGGTACCTGTTCTTAAGCGTAATAATTATTTATTTTTGACTAACCTTTTGGTTCATACATGTAGATACCTAGGTAACGAAAAATTCATTCCCGGTAACTACCTGCCATATAATTTTACATTATATTATTAGATTGAATCTTTAAATGTTATATTCAGATGTATTTTTAATACCTACGGTAAATCTAACTCCTTTTTTTTCTTCTCGCAAAGAGCTGATTTCAAATAGCTGTCAGATAGGGAAAAAAATTTTTGGGAGTTGAAAAATTTATCAAACCCGAAGCATCTACAAACTTTTAGGTACGATTATAGTTGGTCAAGATACTTAGGTACTGCAAATTAAGGGTCTGTACTAGACTTGATTTTCGATAAAATCGTTAAGTATCATGTAGGTACAACTTGTTTACCATTGTATACTACGGTATACTACGGTATAATGGTAGGAATGCGGAAGTCAGACAGTAGTTAATTTATTTAACAGATTTTTACTACTACTACTTTCCTCTATCCGCACCTAATGGTTCATAGGGCACTGGTACACAAAGTGCAGTGTATCTTGAAAAACATGAAGGTAAGATGATCAGTCGATCAGATTCTCTCTCTCTCTATTTTATAAATGGCAAAGATTCATACTCTTAAGAAAACGGTACATACAAATATTTATTGATGCGGTTGTTGCCGATATTTTGAACATATTGTGAATTCTCTTAGTCTAGAAATATAAATGAGATAAGAAGTAACAAGTTTCTTTTAAATGTTACGCAGCACCAGAATAAAAGAAAAGGAGCACCCTCTCCTGCTGTAGGTAGGTAAGTATAAATATATAAAGTAACATGCCATTATGTATTTACACAGCTTCCAGTTTCACCCTTCACAATACTACAAAGTGTGTTCAAGGGCTGGAATCAAAAAGGAAAAATAGAAATTTAAAAAAAATTCACTGGGTTTATGTATTTAATTTAATAAAATAATGTACCTTATATGAGCATATTTGTGATTGATCCATTATTATTTTGCATAATTTTCTTTGATATATATTTTAAAAAACAAAATAGTACCTTAATATTTAACGGCAGTAAGTAGGTAGGCACATACGTTTGAGTGACAGAGCTTTGAATTACTAATTGAATACACAAACTTATTTACCAATCTAGGCAACGTCGTTGCCTGCTTATTTTGTCATAAATAACTAATTTCAGATAAATCGTTTTTGGACTGATGTAAGCTACTCGTACTTGTTTAGTTCAAAGTTATGTAACAATCCATAAGTTTTGATTATGAGCTGACATAACTGTCATGTATTTAATTAGTTAATTACCTAGGACTAATTATTTACTTACGGCTAAATAAACAGTTCAATTAGTGTGTCATTACGATTGCTTGTAAGCAATTAGTTTAATGATTTAATGAAGAACGAATTACTTAAATACACAAATTATTTCTGTTCGTTTTTTACTCCACCACTGTTTTTCGTTACATCCATATTTCAGCAATCTTTTTCCCCCGGTGGATAATTTTCCCGGCAGATCCCGGCATTATCCGGGATAACGTATGATCCTCCAGATCCCGTGAACGATCCCGTTACCGCTCCGGGAAGGCCTAACCCGGAGATGCCATCAATAATTTCCAGGATAAATGGGGGTTCACGTAGACCTACGTTATCAATACAGAAAGAAATGGCACGTGTCCATATTACGTTCTATATTAATGCCACAACTGAGGCTGCTGTAACTCTCACAATGCTACTGTATTATACGTTTAAGGTCGTTTGGAAATACGCGCACCTTTTGGAAAACGGACTTACTTGGCGAGGCTATGTAATATGTAGGCTGGGATGTCTTAAATATTTTAAACAATTTAGATGCTACGAAATTCACTAGGAAAATATAAACATACAATTTACAAAAAATAACTACGTAATTATAAAATAATAATAGATTACAAATAAGTATGATACAAGATCTAAGAAAGTGGAATGTAATCGTCAAGGATACTAAAGCTCTTCAGGAGCTATATGGCCATGAAGTAAGCAAGTAGAGTTGAGATTAATTTAACATCTATTATCTTTACATTTTTTCACTACAGAATAGTTACACACTTGTTTAAGATTTAAGTCCGTTTTGTTTTTTAGCGGAAATTGCGTTGGTCTACTATACATGAAGCCGTGGATTCGATTCCCGGTGGGGTCAATATTAAATAATCAATTGAATATGGTTTCATACGCAAATTATTTTATATGAGATGCGTAGAACAAGAACTGAAAAGTAAGACAGATCATCTAACTAATTATCAAGGTTACTACACTTGGCGTACCAATGCACCATTGGATGCGAACAAGAGAAAGAAGTAGCTTAAGATTTAAATTATCCCGTAAGTAAATTCATTTCATTGAAATTCATTGAAATATATTTTTTATAAACACCTATACCAAACTAAAATAAGTACCTACGTGCCTAATTTAGGAATATCATAAGAATTTTTTCACACGACTTATCGTTTAAAATAAATCACTTCAAATACCATCGTTGATATCCGTTTTACCAATCGGTCAATCAAAAGCAAAATTTAGTAATTCTAAGTTTGGATCCAATATAGAAAGCTCGCGACAATGTGTCATCATGATTTTTTCCAGTAAACATAGTTAAAATGTTGCACCACTCTTACAAATTTCACTATCTAACAAAATATCACAAATGGTATTTTTTAAAATTTTTACTGCATTCAAGAAAAGAATCATACAGCAGGACTATTCTCTGATTTGGTAGGCGGTTATTATTTGAAGGTAAACCTGCAAAAGTAGGTAGGTAGGGTAGGTACGTACGTACATGAATTAATATCCGTAAAATTTTTGTGTTACCACATTTTATGTTTATCGAGCTTAGATGCATATACCAGTATACCTATATCTACTTGTTTGATATTATTATTACAATTACAATTAAAATAATGCTATTTAAAATTTTTATTCAACATTTTTGGACAGACATGAAAGAAACAGTTTAGTTGAATACATATGTCAATTCGTGACAGTGAATTGCAAAAACCAGGAAAGAAAAGTAATAATGTTTATTATAATTATACCTACATATAAAAAGGCAAACAACTACAGAAGATTATGACTTCTGAAACGGATTTGAGTTATCACATAAACATAGATAAATAATAAACGAGAAAAAATATTTGTATAAATCTACCTTCTCTGACATCATCACTAATCGAAGTATAATATTTCAATAAATAAGGCAATCGTTGAATATTGTTTCTGAGCAGGCTAACGTAATCGAATCATTTATCGTGAATGCGATATAAACCAAACAAATAAGCAAGTAATTTGAGAAATTCAGAAAGGTTATCTTTTTGATTTATTTAAATTCATAAACTAATCGTTGCTTGACATGAGAAGGGGGCTGTTTTTTTTCACTCGATTGTGTCTGGATGGAATTTCAATTTTCAATACATAGGGCGCATGCTCAATGCATCCGCCATGCACCGTTGCAAACCTCAGTATTGATATGTGCGCGCGCATCCCGCTTCTCACACCCCTGTCTAACATCCAATAGACAATCGAGCTGATCAACCCTTTTCACAAGTAGCCTAATCTGCCCTCCAGTTGTGGTTTGCTTGAGAAAAGGAAATTTTTCATTCCGAAATGAAAATTCTCAAAGCTTTGATAAGTTGATCCCTTTTTATATGATAGATTTGTTTTGATATCGAGTAGATTATCAACTTGGGTAGATGTAGTTTGTGACGTGTAGACAGAGCTAGGCAAACTGGACTGGTCCTTGTCGCACTTACAGACCTCTAGAATTTCCAACGAATGTCAAAGTTTTTAGTGAAAGCTGCTGTTTCTTATGAAGTAAACTATTTTTTTTTTTAAATTTATTCTACAAATCCCTGAAGGAGTAGCACCTACCTCCGAAACCGGTTGGCATTTTTAAAAATGAATAAGTAGTTTAAGACAAAAGTATGTTTTATATCATAATTATGGAAAACTACGAAGTTAGTGCTACAAACATTGTGCTGCTATTTCAAATAATCCATATGTATTGTTCATAAAATTATACAGGTTCAATAACCATCTGCCTGCAATAAAAACACGCTCGGCTATCTATTTTTCAAATTTTATTATTCGGTTGAACACGGATTAAAATTACTTCATTCTGTAGGTAAGATGCTGCTAAAGGCATTTAATATATTGATTTTTTATTTATGAAGTCAAAATATTAATAAAGTAATAAAAGTATGTATCTGTTCTGTACGTGTCAAAACACTTGTCACGAGAGCCTAAAACGACAGACTTCCCTTTTTTATATTAAAAAAATATTTGCGAAAAAGAATGTCCAAAAGATGGCCTCCTTGCACGAAGATGTATTCTTGGGTGCGCTTGTCAAAGTTACTTATCGTTATCTTTAACATTTCCCCTGTAATTTACGTGATTTCACATTTTGCGTCTTTTCGATAGAGAATAGAGAAATACGCTACCACGAGGCGAGGCACGTGCATGAGGTCGCGGGTTTGATTCCCGTAGGGTGTCAACATGAAATATTTATTTAAATCTGAGAATCATATTAATATTTCATGTGTGCTACCTTGGACTGGTACTGAAGCGTATGACTGATCATCTTACCTTCATGTAAAAAAAAACAATATACACTCCACTCGGTGGACTGATGCAGCGCCCTATGCACCATTGGTTGAGGATAAGGGAAAGTTGTTGTTGTTGAGTTGTCAATAGAGAAAGGTTTGTAGTATATTTATACGTGACAAAACTCGTAGTACAACCCGAATACTGGTGAATCTACATTATATTTGGATTCGAATGTGTAATATGACATTTTAATTTGAAGCTGAAAAAGCTCTCATAAGTAAGTACCTACCGTAGACTAAGTAAAATTGCCCAAACTCTTATTAAATTTCAATTTTTGCTATTGTTTTTTTGTGGAGAGTATTGATTTGACTAAATACATGATATTTAATATTATTTGAAAAAATTCTTACTCAATTTTCTCGAAAAGTAGGGGTCAAATCAAATAAATTTATTCTACAAAATCGACTCCAAATATGACGTATATTTGCTGGTTTCCCGCTTGTACGTAAAGTTTTGCTACATGCTGTACAAACTTTTGATTTCACATATCTTCATGAGAAGAAGCTGCAGGAAATGCGATCGAGGAAGTGGGATGGCCATGGAACGTCAGCATTTTGATAAAATCCAATGTATTTTTACATCCTAAATCCAAAATACCTATAAATACATTGGATTTTTACGCTCGCCGCTATTATCGCTTGCCGCCCGTGAAAGTGGCTTCTATCTCAGGAATGTGACTCGGAAAAAAAGTAATGTGTTCCAGCTCCAAATAAAAATAAGCACTTCGAATATTAAACATTTGAGAATCTGTGGAAAATATAATCCGAAGAATGAGACAGACGACCGGTGGCAACTTCGCCGGCGCCACTTCCCAGTAGACGAGCCGCTTCGGCCATCAGATAGCAACCGAAAGGTCGCCTCGTGTGATCATTCCATGCTCCTATACATTACTCCCTTACTCCGTACTCCCACACACATCGTGCGAAACATAATACACACATGTGAAGGCTAGCACCAACGATAATGGCTATCTCTACCCATATCTGTGCCCCTGGTAGCTTGGTACGAAACTATCGAGAAATAATAATGATGTATCTTTTTCGATATGAGAGAAAATAAATCAGCTTTCTGCATAAATAAATACCACTTTCAATCACGCTATTTATTGTGGATTTATCACGAACAATTTTATCTAGAAGTTACTTTCCTAAGACCGTGTTGTTCGACTATTAGTTATTTATTCAATAAAAGAATTCAATTACAGTAGTACGTATATTGTACATACTTAAATAGCATTAGGACAGCTCTAGTGCCTAAATTGATGTAGGTAAAATCTGTAAATCTGTATCGATTAAAATCTGTATATTATGTTCGTAAAAGTAACAATTTTAAAACATTCAAGCAGAGTATTTTTAGTGTAGAGATAAGTTTCAAAATATTAATTATTAAAGTAGGTGTTTTCAATTCCACTACTATTTAATAACCCAGACTTAGAAGGTTAAGCAAAATTTTATAAAAAATATTACTTTGGACAATGTTGCTGTTAATTTAATATAAGATTTAAATATTAGACTTAGATTTTAATAAATACAATGCTATATAGTTGGAGTTAGCTGAACGCAGAATACATATATATACAAAGATTTTCTGATAAATATTGATTTCGTGTTCATTTTAATTGAAACTGCAGTAAAATGCATAATTTTATTGACCTCTGAGCTTGAAATTAACATAAGATAATGCAATAAATGGTCTACCCAACATATGGATTAAGTTGTTTTGAGATAAAGGACTCGGAACAATTTTGCATGAAAACATTACGTTGAATTTCATTTGGCCGTCCAAAATGTAGTTGGTAACATTAAGGTTACTTTTCTTATACTTACATGGCATTCAATTTATTTCACATAGGTATATACTGAAAAAAATGCATGCACAAAAGAGATATCAGGTTTTGTAAATTACTTTCAATAAATATATCGTCGGCGTTCAGGCAGAAATTACTCCAGAAACGCTGTCCTAAATAAATTGCCAGGAATTAACACAAAAAACATTAGTGCTATTACCTAGTATTATTATTGGTAGTAAAGTTAAAACAATTGAAACTAACTAACCGTATTAAATAAATAAAAAATGGAATATTAAATCATAATATCATCAAATATCTCGTAAACCTTATTTTTTCAAATACTATAATTATACATACATTTATATATATTTCTTTTTTAAATACATTCTGGTAAATAATATTTAATAATACCAAAAAATGTTTTTAAAAAACCATAATGTAATAGAGAGCAAATCCCTGCTTTAAAACTGTTTAGCAGTTTAGCGGGAATTTAACTTTATATAAGTTTTTGTAGATACAAATAAATATATTTGTATTTTTTAAATTAAGCCTGCATTCAAACTGCATCTAGTTAAGTATATTTAGATATAGGTATCTGGGAGAAAAAAAAAGTTTTTATTTTTAATGGGTAAGAGTTACTTAATGTTTAAACGGCATATCAAAAAGGTACGTCATCATTGATGAAAGTGTTTTATTTATTAAATCAACTAATATTTTAATACGAGTATTTTTACTTTAAACTTTAATATGGTTGGCACTTATGTACTTACGTAAGCCACGTAAATTATTTGACAACACGAAGAAGTTTCGTAAGGTGTTTTACACTTTATGTGCTGGGTTTCAGTTTTTTAAAACCACCTATTTTTTATACAGCTGTAAAATTGGCGCAACGCTTCACATGTGAAACAGATTATGTGTTTTTCTACAGCTGTCTCTATACAGGTTATTCTGGGTTATTATGCCGTGTTTGTGGACTTCGTGTTGCCGACGTTTCGAACCAGATTGCAGTGTCCATCTTCAGGACAGATGTACGAACTTTTGTTACGAACTTTGATTACCGCTATCATTGTTTATTGCATTGAAAGTTTTATCAGACATGTAACAGGTTGAACCCAATTATAAGAGTTTTTTCAGCAAAGATAACCCTCTGATCTTATATAAAAATAGGTTTAAATGAGATTAGTGGAATCGTTGTGTGTAGAAAGTTATTTATTTAACTTTTGAGCCTTGAATAATATTTTTAAATTATCTATGTCAGTTTGTATTGAAATTACAGTTGGTACCGGCTTATGTTTTATTTAAATGCATTTTAATGTTAAGTTTAGATATATTGAGTACCTATAAAAAATGTGAATATATTGTTTTCAACCAATTAGACTTTGAATGTTTAGTAAAAAATTGGGGTTTTTCTTATTCGTCTTCGTCTGTAAATATTAAAACTGAATGTTCTTTAAAGAAAAATAGGCAAAACTCTTTATAAGGATACAGTTAACCGAGATAAGGAAATAGATTATATAATATTGATTTATTTCGAGATGATTTATTAAGCGCTATTTTGCGAGAAATCGCCTCAAGAGCATTAATTAAATAAATATGGCCTTACACATACCTATATTTTTAGTGAAATACTAGGACTTATGTAGGTACAGCTACTACTTATCAGAAAATTTTCAAGTGAAATTTATGATGTATGGATACTAGTACCTACCCACTTACGTATTAGTAAGTACACACCTATATCAGACACGTACCTATTGTTTTAGTCTAAAATACTCACAGGGGCTGCGGTTAGCTTGATGGAAGATAATATTTCATGCTCTACTTTCAAACCTTTTAAAAACTTTTTTTCAGAAACAAGAAACGAGGGTGAAATATCACACCCAGAAAATCTATCATCAGAAAAAAAGCAACCACGCGTAGATAATATACAGCACAGGGGGTAGGGGGTAAGGGACGGAATACTTAGTAAAAGGTGAGGAGATAAACGTTTGTCTTGGGGGTGGATAAATTGTTGCAAAACAATCCCAAGCGACATGGGAGATAGATGGGGGGTTATGTAGGAGGTGGGGGTGGTTTGCGTGGAGGGACTTAGGGAACCCCCTAGATAATACAAGACATCACGCGATAATGACGACATTCCAGATCTTGAATAAATATCACGTTTTTGAGGAACGCGTGCCCGAGCTGTCATGTAGGCGTGTTCAGGAAATTTTGAATTTACTAAATGACAAATTGGTAGGTAGTACACCCTCTGCAAATTATCTACACAGGTAGATAGACCTTCACATTTAAAAATTAACTTTGTCTCTGGCTTGTTTATACCAGAATTTTAGACAGAAATATTTCGCTTAGACGAAAAAATTTGAATACAAATTATGTCAGGTAAAATGAGTAGGTTGGTATTCCATATTAGATAGAACACGTAGGTAGGCACGCATTTCGACGTAAATATAAATTAAATAAATGTGTCTGCAAAATATCTCGATTGCCGCATCTCATTTACATGATAACATTTTTTTCGAAGGAATTTTTCTGCCTTAAACAGAATTCAAAACAACGCATTCAATTATTTTCATATGAAATGTAAAATAAGATTGTTGGGTTTTTATTTCGCACAAACATCTCTTCAAGTGATTTTATTGGTTCTCTGTACCAATCTTTTTCCCAAAATACTATTCTCTATTACTCTTTGTTTTCGTTCCAAAATAATTTATTACTCTACCCACGCTTACCTAACCAATATTTCCGCATTCTGTAACACATCGAACAAAAGGCAAACCCTTTCATAAACACGAACAAATAATAAAGAAATATGACGCAACCCTTATTTGAAGGTAGGCTTCATATACCGCCCTTTATCTCGTCTACCTATTGTCTAGTAAAATAAGGAAAACGAAAGTGTAGAATAATATAATAACAAAAGGAGAGTCCTTGGAATTAAAATCTTTTCACTTTTTAGAATGTTACGCAAAGGTAAAAATTAAATTGCTTTCTCAGTTTACCAATACAGGTGATATTGTGTGGACACAACTCACCTCAAGGTTCGATTTTAATAGTGCTTAATGTTATTAATGTGTTTCTGGTTTAACAAAGATTTTCTTCTCTCAAAGTCCTTGAATTAATGTGCCCATTAGAGATGGAAGATTTACAATTGTGATCTTGACGTTTGAGAGGGAAGTACACAGCATTAAACAGGTATTTATATTCCACTGGAATTCCTATAGCATTGTTTAAGACACCACGTTTTGCGTCAAGCGTGCATCAAACACTTTTACATAATAAAATGAATATATTCGTAGTACTAAAATGTTTTTATTTTGGCAAGGATTTGACTTTAAATATTTTATGCACTCAATAATCTGAACAACTAAATATCAAAGCAACATTTTTACCAATTTATTGAGAGAAAATAAATACAAGAAAAATTATTAGGTACCCATACACGTTTTTAATAAGGTCTTATGAATAATAAGGAGTTTTTACTAAATTAAGGAAAAATTGTGATAAAATAATCAATATTAATTTTAATAATTATTGAAAAATTTTATATACCATATTTCTTCAAATAATAGAAAGGCGTACGTATATTTAACGCTAATTGTTTCAAAATATTTTAACTATTATATTTTTTCAGGTTTTAACTAAACACTTTAAAAAATATCTTGGAATAAACTTATGCGTATATTATTTATTAAATCGCTCTTAGAGTTGTGGAATATGGACTTCGTCATAAGTAGCGCTTTAAAATAAGCGCTTTAAAATAAATTCAGGTGGTCTTATTACGAAGTTTTTTATTTATTCAATTTAACCGTATACGAGTATTAAAAACCATTCAACGCCTAACATGTATTTTCTGCTGTTTAAAGTTTAAACAGATAAGTTACAATTCCGTACCATAAAATCGATAATATGGAAACTCATTTCTTAAGTAACAAATAAAACGGAAAGAAGAAAAACAAGGCTATGTCCTTTTTTCTAAGTTCATCATATTGACGAATACCAACATACCAATCTACCTAAGTATTTAAGTTTATTTTAAGTGTTTAAAAAAATAATGTATTTGGTCTTCCCAAAATATCTACTAGTTTAAATATCAACTGTTTTTTTATGTTAAATATTACAAAAGTATAATTACTATTAGTAGTCATTTTTTTACTAAAAAAGTAGATGCTTTCATACGAGTATGTGAATAAATAAATTTTAACTTTAAACTTCCCTAACATCTTTATCTCTTACTATGTAACCTTTATGCAGGTAAGTGAAATAGTCCTTGATTGCTTAAGTCAGATTCCAGTCAGTGTAACTTTCTTGTTTATATTGGGAGAACATAAACTGCACTCGCGAGTAAGATCTACAAGATGCAATAAGATAGACGCAGGATTATAGTGGATTAAGTAAATAACTTACTAACCATCACGCCATTTCCCCGAACGAGCTGGCAGGCAGGATGGAACGCCACACCACTCTGTCCTGCCATACTTCCCTTGCTTTCTCCACTTTGTTGGCGGGAATCGCCCCGCTTCCAAAATGTAGCAGGCTACGATTTTTCGCCCGCCGAGATAGTTTGCCCGCTAGTGCGCGCGCTCCTATTTAAATCCATGTGTTACATTCTTGCGGGTAAACCGTCGCGCGGGCAAAAAATCGCAGTGCGCGCCAGGCCTAAGATCTCAACAATTTAAAAACCTACTTCATTTCTCAAACTCACTTTTTTACCAAATGAATTGCACTTGGTGTACCAATGCTATGCTCTACGCAACATTGAGAGCAAATAAGGAAAAGTAGTTTTAGTAGGTATTCTATTTTTAAGCATGGGTATTTCGTAATTATATTATTATTCGTCTAGGGGCCTTCCGACCTGTTGAAGTCAATAAATTAATAAAGCAATTAATAAGGAATAAATTCAGATTAAACGTCTTACAATATGTATATATTATGATTCATTATTAGATTGTCTCACCTTGTGTATTATGTTTAGTGTAAAGCATGTTAGGGTCTTACAATTATTTATGAGATCACGGGGTACAGCATGTCAATATTCGATCATGGTCAAATAATCAAAAAAAATTATTATTATTATTATGGATAAATTTTATATAGCGCCGTTTTCATATAAATATACCTCAAGGGCACTTTACATATTGAATTTAACGGCTCGGGAAAATTTAAAGTGAGTGAAAACTCAATTTCTGAGTAGAAAATACCATTATCAAAATTAATCAAAAGATTTTGAGAACATATAGGTCTTAAGTTTCTTTCGAAACATCACTTCACTCTCACAGTTGCGCACTTCTGGTGGGAGAGCATTCCAAGCCACAGGCCCGCAACCGCAAAAGCGCGCTCTCCAAATCTTGTGCGCTGATTACGGATCGGTACTAAAACCCTGCCTATATCTGTAGATGTAGCTGATCGAAGTGTGAGACGTCTTTCAGCTAGTTCATCTGGAATGCAAAGCTATTTTAAATACTCTTGAGCGGCATCATTCAGGGCTTTGTACATTAGCCAACAGCGTTTGTATTCTGTAACTATTAAGCGGGCTTTGTGGAAAGCGCAGTCAGTGCAGTTTCTTTAGCAGTGGAGTGATGTGGTCAAAACCGATTAACTGATTCTCACGTAAAAATATTGAATATGTAATACTTTGGACTGGCAATGAAGCGTAAGACTATTTTTTTGTCTGGTGATCAATATTCACTGCACTTGGTATAGGTACCAATGCAGTTCCCTATGCACCATTGGGTACGGACAAGGAAAAGTAGTAGAAATGTACTAAAACAATATCTTTTACACAATAAGGTGGATTAAAAAAGAAGTCTATGCAAAAAAATCTTACGATATTTGCACAAATTTTAATTTTTAAATAGCTAATGTTTTCAATGACGCTTAAGCAGCGTGTGCTTGAAAATAGGAATCAAGTCGTGGCGGAGTGGAGTTTCGACCTTTAGAACTCTAGACTCAAAGACCACTAAACTTCCACTGGGCAACCACCCGTTGTATATTTTCATATTGTCTAAATTTTTATCTGGGGAGGCTATATGGGGGCGGCTATATGGGGAGGCAGAGTTTTAGTACCGATCCGTAATCAGCGAACAAAATTTGGAGAGCGTGCTTTTGCGTTGCGGGCCCTGTGGCTTGGAATGCTCTCCCCACCAGAAGTGCGCAACTGTGAGAGTGAAGTGATGTTTTGAAAGAAACTTAAGACCTATATGTTCTCAAAATCTTTTGATTAATTTTGATAATGGTATTTTCTACTCGGAAATTGAGTTTTCACTCACTTTAATTTTTCTGAGCCATTAAATTCAATATTTAAAGCGCCCTCGAGGTATGTTTATACGAAAACGGCGCTATATAAATTATCCATAATAATAATGATACTTACATTTTTTTTTTTTAACCACACCAACAGGCCAGGAGGCCCAATTGAGAGGGGAACAACGTCACAAAACACCCAGGCCTTGAGAAAAATCACTTTTGAACAATTTCACAAACATTTTCTCACTTGAGAAAAATCACTTTTGATTTTTTGAATTTTCGAGCCCACCGGAATCGAACCCGGAACCTCCGTGAGTCCAGCGTCTTAGCCATTACGCTACGGAGGCCGCCAAGGCAGTTAAATTAAGTTATAAGGCAGTTAAATTTCTCCTGATTTCAAAATAAGTTGAATTATTTCTCGACGTGATCCAGTATTATCCTGAATCCGTCATTCCTACGTATACCACTCGCCACCGGCACCATACCCGTCGTGCTGTATAGCGTACAGCGTGTAACTAGCTTGCCTTGTCTTATTGCCTGACAATATTTGTGGAACGTGAGATGTGGGATGTAGAGAATGTACCCCGTGACACGACGAAGGTGTTGGTGCATGTGTATTGTATACGTAGGTATACAACTATGTTGGGATTCATCATGATCGGGATGTCGAACGTGATCACTCACCCGAATTCAAAAATAGACGTGGGTAGGTACATCATGTAAAGGTTAATTTAAGGTGATTATGTTGGTACCTAACTAATTACCTCACTCGTATATCATTTATCAGAAAACAACTCTAAAAATATATATTTTTTAAATCATACTTTTTTACAACTTAACACTAACAGCCGTCTAAAAATTCAACCTACAAAATACATTTTTTTTTATTATTGATATCTCAACAGAGACAGAGAAACTCTGGAAACGAATGTGGGTTATCTAGGCGTCCTGTCATTGGCTGGGTTAAGTGGCCACTTGATGTACTACAACATTCCCCATTCCGCCTATCATCTGACTACCATATATGACAAATTTTTGAAACTTATATATATGTTGAGTTTGTACAAGATTATCCTCATGCGAGTTGGTTTTTACTTTTTTTTTACTAATTCAGACTAATTCACGGAGCCAGAATGAAGGGTGTTTATTAATTTATCAAGGGCACTGTTTGGATCGGATCGATATGAGCGATATAAAATATAGCATCTATTTTTTTATAAACTAACTCACTAACTAACCATCTCTCCACTTCTCCGAAGCGGTAGGCAGAGAGGATAGAACGCCAATCCACTCTTTCCTGGCATACTTCTCTTGCTTCCTCCACATTCATACATCTTCTCATGCACGCACGTCGATTATTCCGTAAAATTACGATATCGTAATAAAAAATTACATATCTAAATTTAAATGTTAAATTTTTAAAACGGTTACGTAGGTAATTTGTATGTATAACAAATCTTCGTTTAAGATACTTACACCGTCCTACTTATATAACATTACATCACTTGTGCCTACAAAGTGTGAGAGTAGAATAATATTTACATAATATTACCTGTTAGGTGCGCAACGACAAAAATTCCATTAAATTATTCAAACATATTTTTTTACCTATGTACATAATATGTAACTTACTTAAAACTGTTAGAATGCACTTTTTCATAGTACGAACGTGCTAGTATGAAATAAAATTCATTTCTTTTACTTATTAAATTTACCTAACTTCTACGTGCTAAGATACAAGAATATCAAATGAGCTTTTGTATTACTAAGGTTTTGGGTCCAATATGTCTGGGGCTGCTCTCACATTCTCCCAAATATTCTTGATGCCTGTGAAGACAATATTACGTCGAAAGAATTTGTAATAAACACATATTGCGTCTGTTTACATGACCAACAAGGGGAAAGAGCGGATCTAACTGTACCGGACTTCGTGTCTTTTGTTTTTTCTATTTTCTTTATTTCTTTATTTCTTTATTCCCCGCACACGTGACTCGTCCATCTTATTAGACGAGGATTTCTGAGACACATTTAGCAGGACTTTCGTCCATGTTTGCTTATCTCACTCCTCGTAACACGCCTTAGAATTCAGTAATAAGCAACATGAAGACATATGTGCTGATGTGTTCAAGAAACACGCGAAATTACATACCGAAGTTGTCATAAGCAAATGTTATCTAAAGGAAGAGATTCAGAGAGGTCATTTTTCCTTTTAAATTAACATTTTTTCATGAAAAATTTTATTCAAAGACTAAGTGACTTTTTCATCAGAATTTATGTTACCAAATTTACATATAAAATATTCAAGCATAGCAGTGAATAAAATCCATAAAAAAAAATTAAAGACGGTTTCTACTTCATTACTTTTAAATAGTTTAATTATTAGTAGGTATTCGAAGCATTACGACCTCTATTTTCATTTAAAAAAATTAATAGGTCCTCCAGTAAGATTGGATGGGGGTATATAATAATTACATATTAGTGTGCCAACGATAGACCAAATCTATAAACAATATTCTATTTGGAAATTTATTTAAAAAAAATTAAAACACGTTGAATCTAATCTATCAATGAGATACCAAAATAATATAAAAATTCCAAAATTTCATGCAAAACATTTCGAAAATAGTTTTTTGCGATAATATTTTGCGAGGGAATAATGTTTTTACTAATGTTTTTACAATTTGCGAAAGAATAATTTATATACTAAAAATTATTAATGTCCTTAAGAAATTTAAATTTAAACTAAAAAAACACATTTATTTCAAACAACTATAATCACTATCTTTTGCTTACTTAATTGTTTATTTTGCATATCTAGTATCTAGATTTATTTCTTGATTTACCTTACAATGATTACTACTTATATTTTATCTTATTGTACTACTTATATTAATACTTTATACTTATATTAGATTACTACTTATATTATGTATTTTTAGCACCAAGCACAAGAGCTTGTCTTTTTTATTGGTGAGGTATAGCGTTATGATTATTTTGTATAATTATTGTGTTATTAAGCTTTGTAAATTCGATAATATATTAAATAAATAAATATTTTTTTTAAAAAATATATTTTAAAAGGTAAATTAAATACGAACCCATTTTTTTGTTTACAATCCATTTGAGTTTATTATATACCTATTATGAATTATAAAGAGATTTTTTTGTGTTATAATTACCCCTTGAGCCATTTACCCCGAGATTACATAGCGCCTGATTAAACAGGGGTATCATTATGTAGAGTTATCGCAACTTTCCTCTCAGCCTCTTAATTTTCTCGAGTTTCCGTCGTAATTAGAAACTATCTCCAACAAAGGAGAGCCATATCGCCCCGCGCTGCGCTGGTATAACGAGACGCTGCGTTGTATAGAGATCTTCCCTTTTACGTCTTCATTACTCCATCCCTAGAGTATTGAGACCCACCCAGCATCCAGCATCCAGCATCTCGCCTGCAGTCCATTCTTTACTCTCTACTCTTTTCAATGCAAGTCTCGTTACAAAAACAAAACATGGCTTATCTGGGGCATTTAGCTGCGCGCGCATGTACGTCCTTTATTTGCGAAATCTCTAGAACTACATGGAAAGCATGCCTTACCGTAAATCCGTCTGCAGTGGAATTGTCGGTTTAGCTTTAACTCGCGGATAATCCGAGCGGTCGGGGGTGACGCGTCCGCCATTTTGTTTACTGTTTGCGTACTGGGTACTTGAGATTGAAGACACGATTGTGCAGACATTTCATGTAGTAAAAAGTCGTTTTATAACTTTAAAACTTAAATGAGTTTATAATCTCGTTGCCTTTTTAAAATTAGTTCCTTAACAAGGTTATGTAATGACGTATAAAAATAGTGTGTCTTTAAGGCGTAGATACCTAGTCTACATATTTGAAATAGGTAGGCGTACTTTACCTATAGATAGACACACGTGTTTCCAATAAATAACAAAACGAGAATAATTTTTTTTTAAATCTAATTAATTCAATTGAACAAAAACATACATTTTATAATTGGTAATTAATAAATGATATTACTATTAGGTACATACCTACATTAATAAAAAAAATATATACAGGTAGGTACTTTTAAAAAAAATAGATAGTGCCTAATCGTACATAAAATATAAATATATACTAACAGTTTAATCGCTAAGGTACCTTGCAGACTAGAGACTTTCTATCGGGCGATAGTTTAGTCGGGTTGGGCTGCTAGCGCGCACACTGAATCAACAAAACAGTCGGGTTGGTGATAAGTGATGATTGCGCAGACTAGAGAACAGCTGCTCTCGAACGATTTTCCAGTCAATAAACGACTTTTGAAGAGAGCGGTCGCAATGAATGTTGGAACAATATTGTCAAGAAAAGTTATTATTGCTGCAATACTACGAAGGAGAAAGCTATCGCCCGATTAAACGATCGGCAAGTGTGCGCGCGTGGAAGAGCGCCATACTTATTAAGCTATCGGCCGATAATTTATCGATACGATAGTTTAAACGCAATCGCAAGGCCTATTAAACTTAGCGATCGGCCGATACCGAATCGTTGTAGTATGCACACTTGCATACATCTTCATACTGATTAAAAGCCCGACTGAACTATCACCCGACAGAAAGTCTCTAGTCTGCGGGGGCACTTAAGAATGCACCCAGAGCGTCGTTGCGTCAACATCGCTCTGCAAAATGCCGGTTAAAGCAAACATAAGACTGTAGGCTGCCCCATTTACGCATTGTGCCCGCAATAGGCGATTTCCTGCCGCTTTTTACGGCAGTATGAAATTTGGTTTGGTTGCGGTTTTGTAGACGTGTTTCGTTGGTGCACTGACCGAATTCTAGGTTTACTTATCCTGGTGGGTGTAAAGCGATGGTATTCGGAGCTTCCATAAAACGAGTGGTGGAGAGTATAATAATTGATTGAATAGATATTTTAGCTGTTGGTATTTTTTGCCAAATATAACTATGAAGCGGCGTCGCCTAGTAGAGAGAGTATGCCCCTCATAGGTAGGTATCTAGGTACTTACAATTAATAGAAGTGTAAGACTGGTCATCTTGCCTTCATGTAACCAATTATTAAGATTAATTACACTTGGTGTACCAATGCACAATTGGGTGTGGATGTGGTAGTAATAATAGTAATTAAAATAATATGTACCAATGTTCACATAACTATTAATTTGTAACTACCACAAATTAAATGATGAAAATGGATGTTAGACCATCCCCAATTTCAAGTAAAAATCATGCCTTATTCTGATGGAGGGAGGTTTACAAATCACCCCTCCCGTCCTAGAAGTAAGGCCTTGGTGCCGGGCCAAAGTGCCAGAAACTGTGCCCGATTTGTACCTGATTGGGTTGATAAGGTGTCGAGCTTTGCCTCCAATCAGAGAACTTCCCGCCGGAATATGAAAAAGGCGGCAAAAGATGGGAAAATTTGATAAGTTTGATTAGGTTATCGGAAATGGATTCGGTAGATGAAGGATGGCTTTGATAAAATAATAATTTTTTCCTAATGAGTAAAGTAAGTAAACTTACATATTTATGGCGTTTCTACGGCTAGGAAATGATTGTAAGGATATTTGTTTCCTGTGAAAAAAGAATTTAAAAGTCTTAGTTAAAAGTTTTTTTGTTCAAATGGCACATATTTTCGCTGCACGATTTACCAATTAGTATAATAATTTATAAGTTATGTCAAAAAGTCAAGAAAACTACAATTTAAAAAAAAAATTAAACTCGTAAAAAATTCTCACGTTAAGGATAATTTTCTTTTCTAACATTTTTTAGCTACGTGCTCGAATATAAACATCTAGGTACCTATACCTACACCTTACTTAGTACAACGCCATTTTATTTCTACGTGCCTTGTTTACGTAAACACAAATTTAAATAAAAAATTTACTTCTTGAAATATTCGCATGAAAAATTCGTATGCAAAATTTCTTGTCATCACAGCATTTAAAATTATTTCGACACTTTAAGAAAGTGTAACATATTTTTATAAATGGGATAAAATTAATTAGCGTTAAAACATTGCTTTTAAAGATTACGTTTTTATTAAAATAAACTATCCTTAAATTAAAAATGTAGGTAAAAATGAAACTCAGTACTTAATTGTCTTGTTAATTAAAATCCTGAATGACCAAAAAAATCTAACGCGGTTGAAATATTATTTGAGCGTCCCGAAAAGTAATTTATGATTTTAAATTTAAACGATTTCCACTTATTCTTACCGTAATTAATGAGTTGCCTGTTATTATTAACACATTTTTTAATTTAAAAGAAAATAATCACAAAAGCTCGCTAAGTAAACTTGTTCATTCGTGTAAAAATGTAAATAAAATTATGATTTGCTGTTAAATTTTTATGGAAGTCAATAAAACATCCGTAAAGTATAAACATTCAATAAAACTCCCCTTAACACGTAGTAAAATATATAAACAAGTAAATTACGCATATAAAATGATAAATCACAGAAACGTAAGAATTTAATTCGTCAATCAAAAGTAAATAAACCACGGAACAGTAAATCAAACATAATGGTAAACGTGGTACATTAAAAAGTAGGTAAAGCGTGAGTAATAAAACCCAAGAACGTTGACAATCAAAATTCACGAGGAAATTTACGATGTGTTTGACAGTGACCTAGAAATCTTAAATCTTTATTGTATTGTATTTTTAATTTAACGAGCGCGTAAAAGTTTTTTGTAAGTAGCCTTATGTTAATATTATTTACAGCCACTACATTCATTGATGAGTAAGGATATAAAAATAATTTTATAGCCCGTTTATCACTCGATTCGAGGAAATTGTAACAGGGAAAATTACGACGGATTTAAGTGTCGGGTAATGCATTCGTAAGTGTAAACTTTCATACTCGCGGCTATGTGTTACTTATTAGACACTGGGAATTTTTATTCTGCGCTATTAAATTACAGACGTATGACTTAAACACCTTTGCTGTTGTTTTTTAGGTGGTATTCTGGATTGCATATTAATAAGTCATAGAAATAACGGACGCAAACCTCACTTGGGGAGATACACTGAAACTTTTTACTGAAGATTTTTTTGTCTTCGGTTTTGACAAAAAATTAACATTCCACGAATGTACATATAAATTAAATATTTTTAACAACAACATTTTGAATGAATACAAATACTTGTAGACAAATTACTGGATTATACCCATGCTGGGCTGATATCAGATATTATTGATATCTCAACAGAGACAGAGAAACTCTGGAAACGAATGTGGTTATCTAGGCGTTTACAGGACTTATGACCTGTCATTGGCTGGGTTAAGTGATTTAAAATCTGTCGAAAACACAACTCGCATGTGGATTCTTCTGTACAAATCTAACATATATACAAGTTTCAAAAAGTTGTCATACATGGTTGTCAGATGATGGGCGGAATGGGGAATGTTGTAATATATCAAGTGGCCACTTAACCCAGCCAATGACAGGTCATAAGCCCTGTAAACGCCTAGATAACCCACATTCGTTTCCAGAGTTTCTCGGTCTCTGTTGAGATATCAATAATATCTAAATATTTTTATTTTAAATGTGTAATTTTACTTAGAAAGCGTAAAATAAGTAAATTTATCGTTCTTTGAACTAGCGTTATACTACGGTTAATGTTATACTCGAATGGGTCAAGTGACTTGATAAAAAAACACAGTTTTTAGAGACCCAAGTACTTATCCGTTCAAACCCAATATTATAAAAACTTTTCTCCAGAGTCTGAGCTTTTAAATACGGACAAAAACCCTTTTTGTACGCAAAGCTGTATAGGAAAACTCTAAGCGAAATAAGTATTTGTTCACAAAAGCAAGAGCCTTATTTTTTGCGGCAAAGCAGAAAAAAGACCAATCGGTATTTTATACAGTTTACCCAAGAGTTTACCCGTTGCTGAAGCTGTCTCGGAATATGTATGTGCTTGTTTGCTTCAGCTACAAAAATATTCATTCGTATACGGTGTTTGTGAAATGACTTAGTTAAACAATATTTATAACGCAAAGCAAATTACTACAAAAATGCGTGCTTACAGAGCATGACATTTTTTTATTCATTTGGTGTAGATATTGAAAAGCAAATTTAGCTTATTCATTATATTTGTTAAACTCTATTAACAACATTTTGAAAATTAAGCAAATTATCTTATCAATTATTTTATTAAGTTACTACAGAGCCGATACTGTTTGTTACCCATGAAAGCTTATTATTAGTAACATGACGATTTAAAAAAAAAAAATAACACCTCTACTTTTAATAAAAGGACCCTGTTTAATTACAATAACTACCTAGTAAGTAAATTACAGTAGACATATATTTAAATGGTTTTTTCCTGTGTAGACTTCATATAAATCTAACCATTTTAAAAAGCAATACCTACCTGTCCACTTGCAAAGAAAAAAAAAGAATTTTTTCGTAAACGACAAATTAACAAGCATTTTCAATACATCAGTAACTTTTTTATGTTGTTTAAAAATTACCTACTGATATTTTATAAGAATTACGAACAATTTGGTTGTATTCCTGCTAAAAAAAGGACTGAAGTAATATTTGTAATAACATGATTATATTATTTAATTTATTATGTTTCATATAATGCTACGTTTGAGAGAAATAATGTATGTAAAATTGATGTATCTACTACCTTTAAACGGGTCTAGGGCCTAGTTAGGTTAATGTTGAACGCTGGGGAATTATTAAAACGCTGCGAATTTCTGGAATTATTAGATCGCTGCGAATTTATCAGGCGACTAAAAATAATTTGTCGAAAATTTAGATACTGCAATCCTTATTTTAATAAGAATTTTTTTCTCGGTGCATATAAGTCAGTAGGTACATACTCAACTATGAGAAATGCCTACTTTTTTCATTATACAATATAAATTTTTGATTTGAATTATTTTCATTTTTAACCATTCTGTAGTTATCTCGCAGTAAGTAGGTACCATAGAGAGTTGGTTGAGCCGTATATATTTAGAATCCATGCTGGGCGACATTTTCGGTAAATAGATACTCTATGTACCAATCTATCTACATACACAGACGTATATTTCTAACACAGGAAAAAAAATACAAGATAAAATGGACCAAGGAAACAAAATTTCAAGTGTAGAAAATATCAGTCTTAGTTAAAATTTAGTTTCGAAAAAAAAACAAAAATATGTCATTAACCATCAAGACCGTAACTAACTAACTAACTAACCATCACGCCATTTCTCCGTAGGGGTAGGCAGAGAGGATAGAACGCCATACCACTATGTCCTGACATACTTCCTTTGCTTCCTCTACATTCATACATCTTCTCATGCACATACGCCGATTATTCCGACTTTTCACTTGTCGTACTTGGTCATGCCATGTCTTTCTCGGCCTTCCTCGGCTTCTACATTCAGGCACACTTGCATTTTAACTTCTTTTAGCCGTTCTTTTATCACTCATTCGCTCCACATGACCAAACCATCGTAAAAGCCCTTTTTTAATTTTATCGATAGTGCTTATCTCAGCCTTGGTGTCTGCTCTAATTTCGACATTTTTACAACCTATCATACATAGTAAGACTGTAAGTTTAATAAATAATGGTTATTTCTTCTTCCATATTGTAAGACTAGAATTATTTTTAAGGATGTTTTGGGTCCATCTGGGTGCAAAAGCGCGTTATACTCATTTTTTCTTCTCACGAAATGATCTAAGTGCAACATTAAACGATTTGCCTTTCAATACGAAGAGAATTTAGAGATTCTCTCTTATAAATATTATTTCGGTGATAAACAAAAGTGCTAACATTTTTATCGTTCGCACATCTTTACGTAAATACGAGACCTCATTTCTGTTGAACCTTCCTAAAATACATTACATGAAATTTTTTCAAGTCAAGTCACTCTCAGATATCACTAGGTACAAGGTGGCTAAATACAAATACGCAAACAAGTTAAGTGTTTAGTATATTTATGCATATAGGTATATACCTACATAAAAATATAATATAATATAATTTTATACATGAGGATATAATCTGCATGTATAAAATTATGAAACTGTCTCATTGATGCCCCCTGAAATTTTGGAAAAGATTCTTTTTAACGTTCCCACCCGTAGACTAAGAAATAATGAAATGCTGTTCCTCGGTCATCATCATAGGACAATTATGGCGCACAGGCACCTTTACCCAGAATGATCAGGCGGGTGAACGATCATCAAGATCTTGATCATTTTTTGGTGTAAGGATGTCTTTCTTTATAAAATCAGCTGAAGAATCTGTATAGTTAGCTTATGCATTTTACTTAATTTAAAATATCTATTCTTTGTCTTTGCTGTTTATTTCTGTCCTTGAAATTTTTTTTCTTTGTAAAAATTTTGTGTATCTATAATGTTTATAATGGACTCTGTCCGTCAATAAATAAATAAATAAAAATAAAATAAAAAATCGTATCGTTATTAAAAGATAATTAAAATCAAATCAGATTTGTTAATATTGTTTGTAATATCTTTGTTTGTTATATTTCTAAAAAAATCATATCTCGTTAATTTTTTACTGTAGTCAAAGGTATACTCCATGTGTTAGATCATATTTTATTAATAAATGCAGCCAATGATTGCTATTAATGTTTGCTATTAATGTTTCAAAACATGAATTCTGGCGGTGCAATTTTGCTAAGCATCTATTATAGATAGAGGTACCTACGTAATTTGTAAAAAAAATTTGAACTGCCGAGAAATCAGAGTTAAATTGAGGCATATAGAAATAAAGGCTGTAGAGTCCACCTGCAGTCGAAAATGAGATAAATACGCAGTTTTGTTTGGAAATTTATTTATTATTTAAGAAGTATTAAAAAAATAATTAATTTTTCAAGCTTAAAAGAGAGACGCGTGCTGAGAACTTGGTTGCTAGAGCGCGAATTATTATATTGAGTTTTAGAATTGTATTTTTTATTTATATGTATTTATTTTTTTTTGTGCGCTAGGGTATGTATTGTGTAGTTTTATTTTTAGTTGAATTTGTATTTATGCACCTACTGACGAGTTGCAGTAGGCAACTCAGTAGGACATGTATTGTTTTCTTTTTTATGTATATATTGAAATAAAATAAAATATTTAAAAAAAAAAAAATTTTCTCCATAGAAATTTTTTTTGTGTCAAAAAAACGGCATTAATCCATTTAATTTTAGATTTAAAGTTTTGTTGTTGAAACAAAAACGGCAGTGTCCAATACAAAAACGGCAGAATGGCAGAACTAAACAAACGTTTTTTCGTGATTACCAACAATTTAAGATTGTGGACACTGCCGTTTATGTTTCTATATGCCTCAATTTAACTATCAATCAAAACTTTAATTATTTAAAAAAAAAAATTGTCTGGTAAGTAAAGTGTGCTGTGCATAGCTTTATAGCCAAATATTTGAGTATCTGGGTACTTATTTATCCGAAAGAGTTTGTTGTATGTTCTATAAATCTTCGTGGGTGTTCGGATCCTAGCGTATAATATATCACGTACGGTTTGAAGTATTGTTATCAAAGGATATCAGTACCATTCACTTCGGCGGAGTATTCGTCATATAAAAGTATCATATCTCCAGTACAATGGGATCCGCGCTAGAAAAAATATTCTACGTGCGTTATCCAATAAGCCAGCCTCGCGAATACAACAAAAATAGACGATTTTATTGCAGGTATACGATGAACTCGAAGCATGCCTTGAATATGTTCAGACATAAGTAAAAAAATACACCTCTGCGTGTGTTAGATTGGATTTTTTTATTTATTTTTTATTTTATTTTTATTTATTTATTTACAAAACCAACACAGGCGTTACAAGTGTAATAATAACAGATCCGGAACATTTGCTTGCATGACCAATAACGGGTTTTGAATAATAACAATTAAGTGTATATATACACATATACATAGTGCCTAAGTAATAAAAAAGGATGGGAAAAGAGGGATGAGGAAGAATAGGAGGATATTAAAAAAATTATATTGGGGATTTTCAAGATGTTTGAACATAACCCATTAAAATTAAAAAAAGAAACATAAATATATAAAATTTTGAAAATAATTTTGAAAATAATTATAGATAATAGATATGTGATACGCGCGCCTAATATAGTTATAAAAGTAATTATATTAAATTAAGAATCAAAATAAATACTCGAGTGCCTATGAGCAAAATTAAAAAGCTACAATAATTCATTGCGGGTAGGTATAGTTGTCGACACATAAGAAAGCCAATACAAACACATAAACAAATATTATTTAAATGTGTTCGTAAAATCGCAGGTTTTCGCCAAAAGTTTTTGGCGGGTAAAAATTGGACAGAAAACATACGGTGACCATATTTATTTATTTAATTATTTACGGTATACGTACTTATTAGAGTTTTGATACCAAAATTATTACTTCAAATTTATAAAACGACATATTTATGTACCACTTAAAATTTAAACCTATTAATTCCACAATCATAATGTGTTAGCGCGAGAACTTATTAATATTTCATTTATTATTCCTAATAATTCATTCGTAATTTACTTTTAAAAAGTTAACGTCTTCTACCTACACAATTTTCATTCAAAATAAACAGTTTTAAAAACAATAAATTATTTGCAGTCATGCTATTCGTCTTTTCACTATAAAATATAATTTTAATTCTACTATTAGGTACCTAATAAATAATTTTTCTGAAATTAAAAGTACAACAATTGACTCTTAAAACGCATTTTGTAAACAAAATAATCACGTACAAATCAATTAATAAAATTTCCGCAAATCATTTCTCTCCGTGCGCTATGTACCTACCTACCTACCTAGCAAAATCTTCCAACAACCCATCAGTTTAGCGAAAAGAACATTTAGTACCTACGTTTACCTTTATAACGAAAAAACTTACGAAGTTACCTATCTACATCACCGTTTAACATACGCGAGCTGCCTGCACTTCGCAATGACATCAAGAGCGTGTTAAAAGGTGAAGAAGTAAGAAAAACACCAAGTCAACTACAAAATTAAAAGATCACAGTAGTAATTAAGTCATCTATGTTGGTTGTACTTAAATAACTTTAAACGTGGTATGCGTAATCAACTAATATCTATTTTGAATTAGGTACATAAAATCTAATGAGCAGTAACTCTCATAAATAATTGTAGATATTTTACATGACGGAAACTAAATTGGAAAAGTAATCAACAAAATTTTAACTGCATAATAGGATAGAACATGTCATAAAATGGCGAATGGCACAACACTACGTAAATGTTCAGAGTAATTAATAGTTCAGTCATTAATATTAAATTATCTACAGGCTATCGTTTTTATTAGAAGATATTTACATAATTTTATGGCCTTAATGGCGCCATAGATAAGCGTTAGATTCTAGTAAGTAAGCAGGTAGGTACTTACATTGGTACCAGAAAACAATCTTTAAGAAACGAATAATTAAAATTCTTAGTAATTCAAATACGTAATTCGACTTCATCAAATTACCTATAATTCGAAGAACTTTTGCATTTTTTACAATTAAATGCATTTTATAAAACGGGAACGAATTCAGTCACAAAATTGATGTTTTTGGTTTTTGTTATTTCCCTAAAAAAAATACGAAATATTCGCTATAGGTACAATCACTAAATACATTTTACGTATCTTATTAGGTGGATAAATTTTTTTTTGTTGCTCTAAGAGTTGAATTTTAAGATGATAGTTTTATATTGGTCGGCAGTTTGCGTCAGAGCTGCGGGACGTGAACTTGACTTGGGAGGATGCACGGGAGCTAGCGGCCGATCGCTTGGCCTGGAGGCAGTTTGTGGATTCCATATGCTCCACATAGGGAGCGGATATGGTATAATGATGATGTTTTATATTTGCCCATTTGTTTTATTTGGTCCTACATTTTATTTAAGATGATAAAACTATTTCTTTTTTGATCGTATCTATGCTGTTAAATATTTATTATTTCATCTTCTTTTAGGTTTTTTTTTTTATGTTCATAGATTAGTTAGTGTTAAGATAAGGCAGCAATCCAGTTTTATGTACAAAAAAATATGTATCATAATAAATAAATAATATAAATTATGTCTCCTTGGTTTCTACTCGCGTCCTGGCGCGGCGCGGCGTCCTGAATAAAACTTTACATGTAACAAGTAAATAAATAAATTTTAATAAAAAATAAATAAACAAATCAAATAGCCACATCCTCTTTCTGCCCACAATCTTCATGTCCCATCTCCATCTTATCTGAAGGAATTTTCTTGCTTCATTAGTCTCCCCCTCTTTTTCCTGTACCCCCCCAACCCCTTCCGCCGCTCTTTGCTCAGCTGCTTCGGGATCGGGAAAACGAACCTTAATCTTCGTAAATTAGAGATAAAATATTGAAACGTAAATCAAACTTGATGAGGGATAATTATTTTTAAGTTAACATATAGTTACCTACTAAAAATTGTAAAATGTTTAGGTACATTCTAAAAAAAAGGTTATCTAATAACATTTTCTATGGTTAAAAAATACTTCTGTACTTTGTTTTTTGTACAATTTGATTGATTTAAGGATTTTGTTTACCTAATTCGATGGATTTATTAACTTTTTTTTTTACCTATATTCAGCAGGTCAAGATGATTTATTAACTGACCAATGCAATATTTGTTTTTTTTTTTTAAAATCACTTCTTTTATTTTAGGTTTAGATTTTAAATAATATCCACGCCCAAGGGCTTTTACATAAGGGAAATACATATTCAACACCTAGGATCGAGAAAAACAACTTGATTTCCATGTCCAGCATCTTAGCAATTACGCTATGGGGGCTGACGCCGCCGTATTTAACTTATCAAGCCTCAAGCCTACTCAATCAATTTAGTTTAACCCTTAAGGTACTTACTTACCCTATAATTTATTCGTTAAAAAAATATGAGATTAGGTAAGTAGGCAATGAGGCAAATGAGACATTTCACGTGTCGTTTTCTTATGCAATAGTAAATATTACAATAGGTATATTTAAAAAATCAAACTGATAGTATCTACTTACTAAATTGATTCATAAACCCATTCTATCAATTAAATATTAATTAGGGTCCTTACATGCAACACTCATTACAAGCTATTTTTATTAACGCGATAAAAATAATTTATCTTCTTCATTTTATTTTATTTTTATTCATAATACCTACCAAGAATTTTAGCAGACCAAATTATTCGGTATTCGGTCCAATACTACATTACATATTTCTGTTTACGTCTGTTTGAGCTTAACGCAAGGAACAATAATTTATTCGATAGAGCATCTCAGATAGAAACAATGTTGAAGCACAATAATTTATTCAAATTTTTGGGACAAATCCAAAATCATATAGATAAATCATTGACTTAACATTAGAAGGCGAGTCCGCTAAATTAAAATGAATAAGAAAACGAAAATATTTCAGAAAAATGGATTTAATAGTTTCCATATCTCGGTATTGGGTTTTCTAAATTTATACAAGCTAAGCTGGATTTTCTCTCCCGGGATAATGTCGGCAAGGCGGGGAGAATTTGAATAAATGGAAAGCTTTTTTACAAACGATGTAGAATTAAGTACAGGGTTGCACGCAAGCCGTTTTCTAAACTGCTGATTAAAAAACCCCGACTACTAGCGAACTCTGTGAACGCTCGGTCGAAGGAAGAACAACTTCGAAATACGAGGCCATTCCAACTGGTTTCGTTTACTTTAAATTGGAAACATTTTCTTGTTCTCCTCCTAGTCTATACAATACCGGAACAGCACGTTCCCCACTCAGGAACATAACTTCGGTATAACGTCAAAGTTGAGACGAGATTTGTAAACTGAAATATTATAAAAGTTTTTTGATACCCACAGGCCACAGAAAATATTTAAGTTTTTCTTATTATTGTACAAGATGACGGCTTCGTAAGAACAATTCGAGAAGATATTTTTGAAACTTTTTCATCAAACTAGGTCGGATAACCAAATAACCATGGCTACCTGCCTTCTTATAAAATGTGGAAGAATTTGGAAGATTTTTTATTTAAAACGAATATTAAGAAAAAATCAATAGTATTCGTCATTACGTAGTTAGTAATTTCAATGAAATTACTATTGCCTACATAGGTAGACACTTTTTCTACATGTATATATTATTGGTATATTATGTTATTTAAATAAACGTAACTTAGTGCTTTTTACGTGTTTTTTTAATTGATTTATTTATTCATTTATTTACCAAAACATATTACAAAGTGGTCAAATAAATTTCTCCGCACTGGAACAAATAAATTTGCAATTAAATTTTAAAATTTACATGAAAAACAGTGATCAAATCATATACAAAAATAATTATAGGTAATTATTAGTATTAGGTATTAGTAATTTCAATTGAATGACTACCTACGCTACAATTTTTTTTCAAGGACAACTCTATTTTAATCCATATATTTAATTTGCACCGACCCGTTTTATACTTCGTTAAAATATGCTAAAAGATTGAATCATTGATTGGGTACATCGTCATTACGTTTAAATTATTTTTTAGCTGAGAAAAATTTCCGTTTTCATCGTCTCATCAAATGCTTATTAACATTAGGTAAAAAGTGTGAGGCAAAGATACGTAAAAAATGTCATAAAAATAGTTTCTAAAGCGATAAATCAATACGTATAAGTTTAAAATTCAATTGAGTATATTTTTTTACATGGAATGAAAACTGTTTAGGCTTTTATCAAGGCTTTTTTTTGCAGTTTGAATTTTATCAACCGCTGACGTTTTCTACAAACCTAAGGATACCTATTTTTCCTGATTCCTGATCTATCTTTACTCAACTGAATGTACCATTATGGCACAGTCGGAATAATTCTCCTTTCTCAAAGGGTCCAATTCTCCCCTAAGGAGGGATGATTTCCACTGCAATTCTCTTTCCACCCTCTCTCATTACCTTCTGGGTAGTTTTGCTACTCTGCTTGTCTGGAAATTTCTCCCTGTTTATCCTCCTATACATTTCTCTAGCAGGTAGGTATGATAACTTTACCCTATGATGCCAGCGCTAATAGCCTTAAAATTTAGAGGGCTTGTTATGATCATCCCTTTAGGATCACGATCATCACACCATTATGCAACTATACACATAAAAGTAATGGAGGTTATTTGGTTTTATGTAAATTTCAAATATTTTCTTTGTATCTTAATTTATTTTACCTATAACAAAATGGTATACGAAAAATGGCTGGATATTATCATCTTGGTCTACCCTATTTTTACTGATAATACTAATTTGCTTTTCATGGGTTCTGGTTTCCTTAGCGTTGTATATTTTCTTAGCGTTGGTAGCCAGTAGAAAAAAGGAAAAGTCATATTGATGGCTAAGCTTAAGGTATGGATAGGTTTCCCAGAAAGGCAAGAACATAAAGGAAAATTGGGATTTATCCAACTTTGGTCCTAAAATAATAAGTTATTTAGGTTCCCTTCCCTTTCCCCACTATCTCAGCCCGAATGCGAATCTTTGGGATATTTTCCGGAAAACAAAAAACAAATTTAAGAAAAGTTTCATGCAAAGCTCTCCGGAAATTTATGAAAACAAGAGGAAATGAACGTGTCTGACAAATATCCAAGTTCTTGTGAATTTCGTATTCCCCGAAGGGAATGCGCTTTATTCATCTGCATTCTCAAAAAAAACAGAATATATTTAAAAAATTATTATTTGTATACAATGGTATGAATATAATAATACATCTTGTTATGGGATATGCATTTAGTGTACCTACAAAGAATGTATCACGTAGAAATATTTATTTTGGTAATATCTATTTCTTATCAACGTAAAAAAAAAAAAATATTTATATAAACGTCATACACCAGATAATGGGCTTCGCGACAATTTTTAATGCATAAATATCTTACGCTACGATTTTTGTTAATTATTTTTAATATCATAATTGTCCGTAATTAATTTTTTAAATGTCTTTATCGCGTTTTTCCGCCAAAACAGGTCATTATATGGTAGGATACGTCTATTACTTTTAATTTTGATATAAGTAGTGCCAAAAATAGAAAAAAAGTAGGTAGGTCCCACTTCTCTGGTTCTACGCATCAACTATATATTCAGTATGACCCTTTTTGTGCTCTTAGGAGACGGGTGCTTTTAAAGCGCCCGTTTGCGGTCAATCCGTCCAATCCAAAAATTCAAGGGGGAATCTTTTGAATTTGAATTTCTTTTTTTTTTACATAAAAATTTCAAATATTCACTACTATTCAAACAACAAAAAAATACGGAATTTAAAAATACAGCACATTTTCCTATTTTTTTGTAAATATTTCATTATTTATTCATTTCATATAAACATGGTTGTATTTCCAATCGACATGTTATCAGTTTCTCGTGAAAGTTTGTATACAATGCAAAAATTTCTAGTACTCTAACCTATCCTCATTAGAAAAATCTTCTTGGATATCAAGTGTACTTAAAGTACGACGCTCACAACCTCCATAAATAAATACTGAATAAGATTTTTTTTTATAAAATAACGATAATTATTTCTGACAATCATTAATTAGAAAAAAATTAAAAAATTACATGAAAATTTTCGGTTTTGGGAGAGTTGCAGAGAAAAACAAGTGGATTAGGTACCAGGGTTTCATAAACTAGGGAGGATGGAAGGTACCTATTTAGTTGAATGCGGTACGCTGCGTTATTTCAAAGTTCACTTGAAACTCTTGAGAAATCCCAACATATCTATATATACCTATGACGGCTATCTCTGTATTCCAGTGCAATCTGGAGCTTGGCAGCTTGCTGGAACCGGGTGGTGGGGGAGGTAACGGGGGGTGAAGGGGGTGAATAAGCTCTCGAAACAAGAGCTTCTGTTGGCCGGGAGTAATTGTTCGTTACAAAACAGATTTAATTCAAGGTTCTCCCTCGGAGACAGAAAACAGGCACCAAGTCGGGAATTCAGATTAGAGCTGAGACAAAACAATGCCAAAGAATGGAGACATTGTTCTTAAAATTACGTCAGAAAATCTATTTTAAAGTTGAAGCCAAAGCAACGCTTAGTACATACATAATACGAGTACCTACCTAGCTAGTATCTACTAACCTATAGTTAAGGTATACATATGATACCTAACCTACATGTGTTTTGAAATGATCAAAGGCATAATATAATGCCTTTCCTACTTATTTCTTTTATATTTATTACTTACAGATAACACATCGTGATTTTTTCAAGTACCTACCTCAATACGTTATTCAAGGAAATAGTATCTAACAAAACGGATATAAAACATGTATTTTAAAATCAATAAAAAACGCACACGTACCTTCCCTGGTCCTGATTATTAAATATTAAAACGAATGAATAAAAATAAAATAAATTTAAGAATTACAGTTGGAACTTCCGACAATTTTTTTAAGACTTGACTACAAATTTGAATTCTGTGGGACATCTTGTTCACTTCCTTACACTTATTATTCCGTATATAAACTAGTAGGTAGTTACTACCTACGTATTATGTATGGTACGTATTTTATAAATAATATCTAAAACGTTATAATCGAAGCTTAGGAAAATTATGCTAGATGAATAGGTAATAATATATAATAAAGTTGAAATTCAAGTATCCGACGGTAAATGGAATCAACAATAGGTATCTACTAATGTCCTGATTTAAAATACTGTCTTGTTTTTCGTATGGCTTGAATATAAAAATACATCAACTAGGTAGGTACACGCCTATAAAAAATACTAGAGTTTTTTTGTATAGCCTATTATATATATTTTCCAATAATTACATAGTGTGCCTACATAATATTCCTTTATTATAAAAAATCAGGGTAGATTAAGCTTCATCTAATGATAATGTTTATATATATCTAACAGCAACCCGGAGACATTTCAGCTTAATTAGGAATAAATATTGTTTATTTTTTATATTCCTTTCGAAAAGACATTCTATTTTCAGATTTATTTTGCTGCAGAAAATAACGTTGGTTTTAGCAACTAATTGAATAAATTCTTCATTTAAATTCCTGAGACGAAGGTTCAAAATAACGATCCGGCCATTTTGGTAATTAGCATACTTCAACAAGATGGACGTTGAGATTGAAGAATTTTCCCGCCCAAAGTTGGGATCCTTGTTACTTAGGTAAGACATTTATTATTCAGTATCTGCCCCGAAGCAAAAAATATCCGAAATGCATTGGAGTTTTCGTTTAATAAGGCATCCTGGTATCGGAAATCCATTTACATGAGATATTGTATAGACGAACACGGATATACGTACTCCTCCTCATTTCCTAGCGGAGATTGTGCCAGACAAATTTGGCAGGGCGATGTTAGCGACATCATGCGGCGAAGCGACGAACTTCGTAATATTCAAGAAAATGTCGATCTTTTCCCATTTTCCTTTCAAATTATTACAAACGGAAAGATATTTTTCCAGACAGCAATTAACACGACCGCCGCATAAATAAATCTTATTTAAATTTGTTTTAAAACGTTGCATTTATATTTAAAAATATCCTGGATCCAGATAGAATCAGGCAACACTTGCTTCCTTTGAATTCTCATAAATTATACGGTTGGCGCTGATTTCTTGGGGAGAGTATCTCTGTATCTCTTTCTAATCCGACAAAAGTCTTCACACGAGAAGGCGAGACAGGAATATCGAACATTAATACCAATTTCTGGAGGTCACTTGAACCTCCGTATTTAGGAAAAGATGAAAATATATTATCAGGGTTTAAGACTAAAGGGTAAGACTAGACTAGCTCACAAACAAAAACGTCCATCACAAAAATCACCGAATATTTTTTTGTGTCTAGGTATAGGTAGGTAAAGGTATTAATTATATTTAAAAATTGTATTTAATTTTAATGCACGAACGATTTTATGATCGAATAATCTTATTCCGGATTCTTATTTTTCTCAAATTTTCTTCACGTATTGTGCTTATTTGTAAACGCTTTAAGCTGCATTGAATGAGATTTCAAATTTTAATTCTATTTGAGTCGCCAATCCCCAAAGTTAGTCTTGTCCATTACGCTTTGTTTTGAGATATTTACAAAAACGTGCACGTTTACTCACTGGACAACGTTTTTCAGTCGTTATACTAACATTTAAATACTGGCTTAAATTTTTTTTGCTGAAGACTTCAGTGTTTCTCTAGATAAGCTTTGATTTTGCATATTTAGTTAGTGCATTTTTCTTAAAAATAAACAAAATAAACAATCAGAACTCAATTATTTCAACACACCGAGTAAAGTGTATAGCTATTAATAATTTTATCACATGAAGGTAAGATGACGAGTCATACGATTCAGTACCAGTCCAAGGTATTACACATGAAATATCAATAAGAAAAAATTTCATCCTACGTTATATTTTTCATTTGCTTTAAAAATTTCAGATTTTGTAAATAGTTTCTACGTTTTCATAACTATACCAACGATATTTTTTTAAATTTAACTGAAATAGAAATTAGAATAAAAATATGATGGATTTATTAATTGCAAGATATAAATCGGTTTAACCGTTGACCATTACGTAACTTACATATTTAAAAAAAAACTAGAAGCTCTTAAACGTTTCCCTATTTTATTTATAACCCATTAAAAACCATAAACTTTGCAGATCAATTTATTTGGAGTTTCATCATTGATATTAGATAGGTATCATGTAATATTTAGATATTGTATTTTTTTTTTTTAAATTATTTATTTTAACAATATTTCTTCCAAAGACAGACCTTTCATGTTTATACCACGGTGACGTCACACGCACACACTCACATAACCGCGCAGCTGAAACGATTTGAGAATACGTACACATAACTACGTACAATCCAAACTAACACAAACATAAAGTCTACACCCGCGAACCCGCCTGAATATCGTTGTACAACGTAGCCTGCGACACGACTTCCAAAATCACAATGGAAAAAGCTAGCAAAATCTGCATACTAGTAAAAAATACATTTCTAGTGCTCTGAAATTTTCTTTCAGGGAACGGCAAAATGCATCCTTTTGAAAAAAGCTTTTTAATTGGCTGTTATACTCTTAAAAATTTATAAGTAGCGTTTTTTATTTAAAAAAATTTATGACAATTTTTGTAAAATCATTTAAAAAAAACACTGCCAACAGAAGTGCTTTTTTCAGTACGAGGATCCGGTTTAAAGAATCAAAACTATAATTTGATTTATATGTTCTTATGACATTACTTGGTGGAATTTCATGATTTAATTATATTAAAATAACTAATAATTATTATTTAACTTTTATTTGTTATAATTTTAAATAATTGAAAACTATAAGTTTGAAAAATTGTCGCTAGATGTCAGCGTCAGTATGTCTTGGAAGGCTATTTTAGCCCAACGGAAAATGTTCAAAGTAACCCCTTTCAAGTTCCCTCGGATCAATACAACAGTAGATATATAGTATGGAGACAAATCGTTCCAACAAGAAGCCAAGCTGACTTTATCTAACGCTACTTGCTGACCAATAGAAGAATAGCAAATACAAAATGTCCGACTGCAGTATTCGTAACGAAAATTGCTTAATCCCATTATAAAATAACAGATGCCATCAGTGTCTTGAATTCGTAATTTGGTTCTTAATTTAACCTGAATGTTCGTTGACCCCGAACCCCGAAATTGATCAATTTAAAATCGCGTTTATTTCTACGTTAAAAGCTGACGGATTTATTTGGGCAATTTTTTGTACCACGTCAATTTAAACCTACCTTGTCTCTTACTAGTTGCCAATCAAATACAGTGTTATCTTGACTGTAAATACAATAAATTGAAGACTTATTATATTATTTACAGTCAAAACAAAATTGTTGCGTTTATTTTGACTTTAAATAGATAAACAGTGGATCTGGAGTCTTATGATTGGGCAGTTTAGAGAAACTATAAAATAAATACAACAATTTTTTAAAACTGTAAATATTAAAATTTTCCATTAAAATTCCATTATATTTAAAACAAATGCAATTTGTTTATCTGGTAATAAAATAAAATATTATTTTTAGCCATGTTATACATATTTCTTAAGGGCTTAATCATTCAAATCTAAATACATGAGTAAATTCGGCACTGAACCGGGAGGAATGAACGCGATTGCTTTATTACATATTTCAGAACAATCATAAGCTTTGCAGCTTTGAGCAGCATAATAAAAAAGAAGAAATATTCACATTTTAAAAACTATATTAGAAGTGAACTATTATTATTATTACTATTATTATCATAAACTTAGTTGGCACCTTTTCTCAATAACCTAAAAATTACATTAAGTAATGCAGTCTCCCGTTTGATTCCCGTAGAGGGTAAACATTAAATATTTATTTACATGTAATGTTCATATTAATATTTCATGTGTTATACCTTGGACATGTAATGTTCATAATAATATATTTCATGTGTGATACCTTGGACGGTACTAAAGCGTTAGACTGATCATCTTGGTGTACCAATGCAGTGCCTTGTGCCTATTGGATGTGGATAAGGGAACGTAGTAGTAGTAGTAGCTAATGCAGAATACCTATATCTATATTATTTGATATAATTTTCGGTGATTGATAAACAACTGACTGTGATTCTTTTATTATGCCTACATAATATGTTATTTTACGTAAGTATTTATTTATTTTCGTTAAACTTTTTTCTCTGTGAAAAATGTATTTTTCACATAGTGTAGGTCCTTATGAATTACCGACATGCAATTGAAAAAAAAGATGGCTTCCCAAAATCCTGCAGAACGGGATTGGTTGATTTTTATAACAATACCCTTAGAGAAACGTTTGAAATACCTGAACGAATAACGGCTTTGTTTGGAATGCAGCTTTCTCTTTTTTTGTAGTCAGATTTGGGCTGAAAAAAAAGGATAGATGCATTTTCTAAAGATGTTATGAAAAAAGCTCAAAGAAACGTCAAATATTGCAATAAATAAAGTTGTAAAAAAAACACGCCCAATTAAAAAAAAAAAAGAGAAATCGGTTCATGGTGATTTGAAGTTCATTTTGGATTTGGGATCGTTAGAAAATTTGTCCGTCTCGTGGTGTAGGAGTTGGACTACGATGCATAAGGTTACAGGATCGAATGGGATTAAAATGAAACACTCATTTTAATTGATTTGGTTTTTCATATAAAAAAACACTGAAGAAAATACTTACTTGCCGTACGATACACATATAAAAGATTTATACTTTGAGACAAAAATCATGCCCTTTCACATGCTTCCTACATACGAAATTACTAATTCAATATAACATACAATTTTTTTATTCAATGCACACAAACATCGAGACCACTTTTAATAGAGACGTTCATCAGCACAACACCCGTTCACGCAACAAAATACATTTAGAACCAGCAAATACAACCAAATTCGGTACAAGATCCCTAAAATACATAGCATTTCCGAATTTAATTTGTTACCTGACATGTTTAAGATCCCTGTATATAACTATCGAAACAGGACCTCTGATTTGAAAAAATATTATTTTAATAAGTATTTTGAATGATACCTTTTCTACTTGCGTCGATATAATATATGGTTTTGCTGTTACTGTTATAATTCACTTTATTGTTTCTTTTAGTTTTTATGTTTTCATTGGATTGGTTCTGTTTTTTGTATATATTGTGTTTATTTTGTGATCTAAGTGATGTCAGTGCGTATTAGAATAAAATGAATATGTGTTTTTTATTTGTCCCTAAATGAGTTTATTGTTAAAACTCCTAGGGAACATTAGACTGAAAAAGAAAAAGAATTCCTTATTTTTCTTTTTCCTATGTAATGTTATTTTTGTATAAATAAAATTAAAAATAAAATTAAAAATACTTATTCGTCACGACAAGTTATCAATAAATTGTAATGAAACATCAATAATTAATATTAATGTTTTAAACTACTGCCTTCCCTTATCCGCACCCAATGTTTAATAATTAATTAGGTACATGAATGTAAGATGATCAGTCATACGCTTCAGTACTAATACAAGGTATCACACATGAAATATTAATATGAAAATCATATGTAAAAAAATATTTCATGTTGACTCTCTATGGAAATCGAACCAGCGACCTCATGCACGGTAGCCAAATTTGCTACCACTCTGCCACGAAGCTGGTAATATAGACAACATTTTATTATTAATTATTTTTATTTTTATTATTTACCTGTAACACACAAAATTTATTGAATTGTATGCATTATTTATGTTAATTTTTACTTACTGCCATATTGTGTACTTTTTTTCCTATTACGTGAAATGTACCTTAGTGTACATATTTTTACTGTACCTAATGTAAATGGCCATCGGGCGTAGATGTACAAATAACTATAAATAAATAAACAAACATATTTACATATGAATTGCAGTATATTTATACTTATGTATCTATGTGCACTTAGGTACCAACGTATAGTATAGTATAAGAAAACATAGATAGAAGAGGTATTTCTTTTTTACTCTCCCAGATAATGTCAGAAATTCGAAATAATGGAATAACTGTAACTCGGAGAGAACAGTTTCTACTGATAACGTGGTTACTGAACTTTAGCATGTAAATATAAAAAATAAAACATCAAGGGTACCCAGACATTGCATCGTCACGTTTTTTTACCAAGATGGCGGTCTTGTTTTTCTGTTCTTTTTAAAATGATTGACGTTGAAAGTATTCTAGGAATTCCAGACTTAAATGGTTGAGTCAGCTAGTCTTAACTGAGTACCTACTTTTGTGTAACATTAATTTATCGGACAAAGAGTACTCATTATGAACGGGTATTATTTCCAAGCACATTAACATACTGCTGGCTAGAAAAACTCAAATCTCCGTTAGGAAAATTAAAGGCGCCTAATATCGTGTTATTTTGTAAAACTATCTATACTTAAATAATTATTTTACCGTACGAACAACTTTTCCACCCCTGTACAGGGCTAGGAAATCTAGTCAAAGCTCTGAAAGGATCTGAGTTGATAACATTTAGTTCAGCAATAATTTTAGTGATCACAAAAAAAAAATTGATCCCAGCATCTTATTTTTAAAATCCTAGAACTCAAACCAAGCCGCACTGAGTTCGTTTGCGAACTTTTATTTTTAGTTATTAAATATTATAACAATATTAACCACAATAATTAAGAAAATGAAATTGAACCACGGGTCTTTGACAGAAATATCAGTTTTTTTAATATTAAAAACATAAATTAGGATATTTAAAACATAGTTTGGTTGTGCTCGCAATACCGTCTCGGTGTTTTCAAACAAACATAAGAAACACATGCTTATGAGAACAGTTGGATTCAACTAATGTTTATTATGAAATTTGTTCTTCCTCGAAGTGCCGTGATCTGGAACTAATTTAAAAGAGGCAATAATGTTCTTCATTAAAATTTCTGCAAAAGTATTTTTAGGCAGTCGTCAAAGTTAAATAATACTCCACAAAATAGATATTAAGAAATGTTTGCCTATTTAAGAAATGCACCTCTTTTCGGTTCTAATAGATAGGTAAATGAGAAATACGCAATAACCTTTGTTTACCAGTGTTTGAACAAATAATATATAAAGAATACGACTCTGGCCACCTTATCGCATTCTGGTGCATAGTACACTGTTTACCAAGTTCAGAGTATCTTGTTATATTACAAAACGTAACTTCAATTTTTATTAATGAAGGTGAACTTACTTAATAAATTTTTATTTTTTATTTCAATTAATGCACACATGTGTATAAAATTGTTTACAGGGGTAATTTCTTAGTCCCACTTGCTAGAATTTCCCTGTATTCAGTTACGATACTTTTATTGACACATGTTTAAGTGCATGCAGCGTGTGTGTGTGTATATGAACATTAAAAAAACACGTTTAAAAAACTAATGAAGTGGAAAATAAAGGTTTTAAAAAAATCTGAACTCGGAACATGAATACAAAATTTAAGAAATATATTTAATAACAGAGGACAACGTTTACAATAAAGGTAACAATTATACAGCAAAATCAATATTAAAATATCAAATAATGAAAATTTCGATAGTTATTGGAAATTAATCCATCTATTTAAATATGTCGTTATTAGGATTAGCCGTGTGTTATCTACCAGTTAATAGTACAATGAACCCTTTTTCTAGCTTCTAATGCATGAGTTACGATTTCAGTCACAGTAGGTATTGTTGAGATAACAATGCTTCCTTTCAGAGAAAAATTCTCTAGGAAAGAACAAATAAATAAATAAAATGTATCCCGAATCTACGGATCTCAAAGAAAAACATTTTCCCGATTTAGTAGACAAATAGTGGATCTGGAGTCTTGTGATTGGGTAGCTTTATTGGAGAAACTATAAATTTTGTTCCGAAGTAAACAAAATTTTCACATTCGGATATGTATTTTGAACTCGCTTCTGTCGCAAATTCTGATCATTGCATCAAGATCGACGTTGGGTAGATGTAAAGACAAAGTATTGAACGCGATGCTAAAATAAATTTTATTTATTTATATAATATAAAAACGAAAATCCCTAATAATAAAAAAAGAAAAAATAATAAGATTTTTTTTTTTTAATTATATGAATCATCATCATTATACTATATACGCTCCCTGTGTGGAGCATATGGAATCCACAAACTGCCTCCAGGCCAAGCGATCGGCCGCCAGCTCCCGTGCATCCTCCCAAGTCAAGTCCACGTCCCGCAGCTCTGGCGCAAACTACTGACGAATTGTCAACAAATTATATGAATAGTCGAAAAAATAAAGAACCAAGATAATGTTAATTACTATAAATTAAGTAGATTTAGGTGCTTGCTTGCACGTATAGTAGGTATGGACCTATAAGTAAGTATCTACCTATTTTACCAACACATAAATCAATCTTTTCATCTTAGAATAGGCATAAAGTTAAAACCATTTGATTAGTATAGGTAAATTAATCAAATAATTGCGCTTTTTATATTATGTATGCATATTATATACCTACTTTACGTTATGATTTGCTTAAGTATACATATATGCATGATCAAGTAAGGTTCTTGAGCTGTAGATAAGAAAAATCACTGTTGTATGTAAATGACTAAAGTGTTATGTATAAAACCTGACGTCAGATTGAGTATAAGATACTGATTTGAATAATAAAACCGTAAGTTGTGTTCAGACTGCCTTCAAGTGACATTTCTTAACTCCTTTAGATACCTGTTGTTCATATTCGTTTTCGCCATTTGTTACAAATTACCATAAATTTTAAATAACCTATTAATCAAACCGATGCGATGATCAATGAATTTTGATTAGCGGTTTTGACTCCAAATGGGCTTATTTTTTGTCATACTATTTACGTAAATAATAGGAAAAATAAGCATAAAAGATAATGCAGGAATCGAGGTGGTCTGTTCTAATGGAAAAACTATAAATTAAAGTAGAAGTGTGTATTTATGTTAGGCAGTGGATTGAAATGTATGAAAATATCATAAGCTGTGAGAAGTCTTTTAAAATATACCTGAGTTTGTTGATGCTTTTAAGCCAGAATTTTCCGTCAATAGATTCAATATGTTTTGTTTTTTTATTCATTTCATTCCTTCATTTTTTTACTTTTTTTTTTTATCTACTGTATTGTTGTACGATTATTTTTTTAGTTTTAGTTGTTACATAATCCGTTTGTTTTTTTTATGCTGTATCAACGAAGATGAAAAAATACATTCTTATTAATAAGTCGTTTAATAAGTTAAACTAATTGACTAACTAACTAACCATCGCGATATTTCCCCGAAGGGATGGGTAAAGACGATAAAACACCACACCAGTCTGTCCTGGCACACTTTCCACAGGATTGATTTTTAATTTTATGGGGCTCAGTTCGAAGGTTACCAATGGGGGTGTAGGTATAGGTAGGTGTTGTTATACCTGGTACATTTCACCAGCGTATTTTGTACATAAAGTTAGTGCATTATGTAAGTACATACATTTAAAGACACCTCTCTTATTACGCAAGTCTATAAAATTTGTCATTGAATTTACTGATCAGAAAACCATTTCGTGATTTGGTTCTCCCCAATGACAAAAAAAGTATCTCTACCTTACAGCGTATAATGTATAGGTAATCATTTCTCCCTCTAGACCTTTCTGTCAGGAGAGAGGCCAGATTATCCCGCCATATGCCCCTGTCTGACGGGGAAGGGATAAATTGTAGGGTTTATTTGGCTTTCAGACCCCCGAGTCTTGACCACTCCACCTCCATTTGGAGAACATCTCCCTGTAATCACATGTTACTGTCTCCTGTATCTTGCTTCACCGATGTTTATTGCCCTTGAATTGCGAAATCTTAGGCATTAAGGCACCGTAGGTAGCCGCATAATGTAGAGTATGGGCGTTATTGTATTAGCATCAGTATCAGTTTATCGTATTTTATATATTGCAAGCGCGACATTTGTATCAATTAGTGCCACACATTGTCGGTTTAAATAAATACTTCGCCGCTAAATTGTTCTAAATTTCAGTGACACCACGATCGTCTCAGCCAAAAATAACACGAGATTGTAATTATAAACAGCATTGAGAAAAATTGTGTGCTAATAACTAATGGGATTTATTTTTAACTCAAGAAAACTTTTTTCTTAAAGCTTAAAATGTCATGAACCTGGTTAGGTCTTTAAATAAGCGTCTACAAAATTAATATAAATCATTGTGAATGTAAAAATTTATATTTGAAGAAATTAATTAAAACTACATATATTTTAATAAAAACTATCGAGATTATGTAAAGTTTTTAAACAAACTATTGATAAAAATAAATGTAATATATTAATCAGAATTCTGCTCAAGGCTAATTATCGTATCCTCACACTTTGAATACAGCAGGTTTTCTATAAAATATGCGAATAAAATCAGATCCTACTTGATGAGAACTTTGTTGCATTAAAATAATTTTCATGAAATGGTTTTCTCCATTCTTTAATGGAAAACCTGAGTACGTTTACGTGGTAATTTCAATTGCTGAATTTTAAAATTTCTTTAAAAGCTTAAAAGCTCTATAACTCCGACACCCTTATTGTTGGACCCCTGGACGATGGGAATTAATTTGTAGTTACATATTGGTACAAGCTAAACTATTTTATTATTTTTTCTCATCCTACTAGTGTACAAGGCACTGCAATGGTACACAATGTAGTATGTGCTTGATCATTTACTATATGAAGGCAAGATGATCAGTCTTACGCTTCAGCGCCAGATCAAGATATCACATATTTGAAATATTTCTTACGAAAAACCGTAATTAAATTAGGTAATATTTAATATTGATCCCATTAGGAATCGAACACGCGTCCTCATGCATGATCTCTCATCGTGCTGACTAATATAAAAGGTTCGCCATACATTACGCTGAAAGATAAAATGATTTTTTTCTGTTTTAGCTGCTACAAGTTTAACAGGCAAGTAATATTAGATATATATATACCTACAACATCCAGGTATAGGTATGGTTACTTGATCAATTTCTATTTTACTTTACAGAGGTTGGTACTTTTGCTGGTAGTGCTTCCATATATTATAACATGTTTTTTAGAACAGCGGTCGCCAATAGCTGTAAGTCACGTAGGTTCGTGCTAGAAAATAAACCTGATTTTTTCATTAATAAGTGAATACCTATTTACTTATCTTCTATTTTACATAATTTTAAAATAATAAGTTTCATCACAAACATGTTGTATTTGAATAAACCAATACGAAATCACTTATATTTTACATTAACTACGTCAAAATGAATAAATCTGATATGAAAAGGAATTTACCTATGACCGTTTCAAATCATTTCGCCGGATGACAGTAGATACCAAGGGTTGCTGTGTCCCTTGCCTCACCTCTGTGTTCCTTACAAAGTCAAACCACCGCACACCTAAAAAATTCTAAGACACCTATTCTTAAAACTCAGAAGTCTGCTATCTTGGGCCCTGGTTAGGTAGGTATTTCAATCTAAATAACAGACACATTAGTTCTGAGAGTGTCCAAATAAATATTCGTAATGAAAAAATAGACACATTTTTATTGGGTACATTACAAAATGAACATGTGTCTTAATTAGATACCATATTTTTTTCAAATTACAAATTAATGTAAATAGCGTGTAATATTTAAGAGACCTCTCTTATATCGACTTTATAGTACGTAAGAAATACATACCGAAAATTCCTAAAATATCGTTCACAAAAGTATATTTTTATATTTTTTTAGCCGTTCTTTCATCATCCATTCGCTCTACATGACCGAACCAACGTAAAAGACCTTGACCAAGAAACATGTCGTGTTTAAAATAAACTCAGTGGACAAAAAATCAAAGTGTTTTATTTATATAATTCAATATGTTATTCCACAATGTTAACGCCGATTCAATAAATAATATAAAAGACCTTTCTTAATTTTGTCGATAATGCTTATCTCAGCCTTGCATTCTGCTCTAATTTCAACATTAGTGCACCTATCATACGAAGCATATCATAACATATCTATATAAAATAGCTTCTTGATAAAGATAGGTAAGGTATTTAGCGTTTCTTCTCAATATTCCTTTAGTTTTAACATTTTCTGTAGGAAATCATATCTCTGGCTACCCGTTTCCGGTTTATTAACAAGAACCCCTCTATAGAAAGCCTATATAAATTATTGATAGTAATTTCCAGATATCATCAGCTCCTGCGGTCACGTATGGAACAAATAGTCGGACCAATATGGCGGATAAGCCACCGAGCCACAGCGGATTCCTGAGGGAAATAGGGAAGGATAAGCACGTGGAACTGGGTACATATTTATATACTAGTACCTTCCTTCTGACTATATGGAGCCGGACGAGATTACATGATGACGCGTAAGCCATTTAAATTACAAATTTTCAAATGTTTCATATTATATTTAGGTACTTTCGAATTACAGATAGTCGAGTAAATACAAGGTTTATATTCCATGAATGACACTTCAGGTTTTCACATAATAGTGTTGCCATTTCAGTAAGCATTTTTTGTGATTTCGAGTTTTATCATTTACTACGGCTAAATCGTTTTAAAATTAGCCATTAGTACAAGATCATCAGTTCTCAATTTTTCGTTCACCCTTAAAATTTATGTTTATTGTTTTGTAGGCTAATTATTAATTTGAAATAGGGAATAATTCATTAAACCTACCCCATACAAACATATTTATATTGACTTGTCTGAAAGATGAATTTAACACTCACTGTTTTAGCTAAGTAGGTGCTATTTATTATTTATTTATTGATTTATTTACGGACATGAAGTCCACCTAAACACAATAAACTTTTATAAATTAAAAAAAAAACAGTAGTAGGAAAGGTAAAGCAATATTAAAATAAATAAAACTAGGACAAAACTATGAACGATCTCATGAGAAGATCTAGTCCAATTCAGTGAATGTTTAAATCTTGATAGGTTTTCACCGAAAAAGTCCAGATCCTTCTTGTATTTTTATGATTATTCCTGTGAACGGTTCCAAAATAAGTCCGTGTTTCATTATCAAGCGATGAATTGGTAATGTTATCTACTAAACTAGTGTTGATTTTTGAAGCGTGTCTATATCTATACTACTACTTTCAATTATCCGCACCCAGTGGTGCATAAGGCACTGCATTGGTAGACCAAGTGCAAAGAAAGACTAGCGTAAGTTTTGTACATAAATTTTCAGCTATTTTCAGCAATAACTCATTTTTACATTTAAAAAATAGCACCAAATATACTTGCTCGTAAAATTGAAAAACACGCATAAACATAAGTGAAGTTCATGATAAATGTGATAATAGGTATATACCAATATAATTAGTATTTTTTTAAATTTTACTTTAAATAGCAGAAATAATTGTAAAGGTCCACGGTAGTTGCGCTTTAGTTCGTTTCGATGTTTTACATTTTTAGTTGAGCCTGGGAAATTATTTGAAATAGTAATAATGGGTGGCGGCTTCATTAGAGTTTTACCGTTTTTTTTTATCACTACTTAGGTAATCATAGATTTTATGTTGACAAAAACTCCGAACCCTATTTTTAAGTCGTTATTTTCATATTCCGTATTTCGAATATGGAGGATTTGAGGATGCGGTTTTGATCTCAGGTGAGGTTCGAAGATTCGCGTCCAGATAGTGAAATGTCCTACCTTTGCTAGGTGGTTGCTTTTCTTCCAGCGGGCGCACAACAACGTGAGCACTGATGCACTTTCTGGCTGATGATCAATAATTGTTTTTTAAAACAAATTGCCGATAGGGGTAGTTGGCGCGGCGGTATGCGGTGAGATAGTTTGCGCAGCGGTATGCGGTGAGGAACAAAATCGCTACTGGCGCGGAATCAGGAAGGCGGGACGGAGCCGAGGTATCGGAAGGGGCGGGGAAATTAAATATAATAAAGTGTGTGTGTAAATTAATTAAACTATATAAGTGCTTGGCGTCACCAGAATAAATTGCTAGAAATCGCCCAAATTACTATTCTCCGTGTACACTTTTTTGACTGCTAGCAACTTACAGTAATTAAAAACAAAATGGCAAAAAGTAGAGAAAAAAAAAACGAAATGGCGCATGGTACGTCCTAAAAGAATCCCAAATCCAATAACTCAGGGGCTTGCTCCCTATTTCTAAGGAAACCTTTCATCTTTCAGGAGCTCTGGAGGAGATAAAGAGGATGAAATAGTGAAATGGCACTGACGTGGCATTGGTTGCAATTTCTGAACATACAATCTACCTGCATACCCAGGTACATATTTTATACACACATGCAAGAAACCTCTACAAGCTCACAGGAATTTTGGTTTCCGATATTATTTAGAGGTGGGTAGATAATATGTATCCTATCCATGCCTGAGTGATGCCAAGGTGTATTCAGGGAAAGCTCTTAAATACAAATGTATTTTCTTATTTCCGTGCATTTATTGCATAAACCCCCGCGGAATCCCCAGATGAAAGTAGATACACAGAATAAGGTTGCATTGTACATAACAAACCTTCTCCAGTATAACAAATATTTACCTGAGAGAAATAGGCAAAGCTGGTTTATTTAAGTTTTTGTGATTATAATTTTTTTTAAAGTTACTGAATCAAGCTTCCTCTATGACTATTCAAATTTAAAAATTATTTGTTGCAAGTTACATAGGGGACCTACATTTATTTACATAGGAGCTTTTTATTAAATAAGGATACAATTTTTGTACCCCTCCAATCGATTAAAACAAAAAACGCTTGAGTTTTTTTCTTATTCACATTGTAAATTTTTAAAATTAAATCCGTTTTTGTTCCATCTTGTATTATATATTTTAATAAAGTTATGATTAAAAATAATATTTAGATATCTACCTACTACTAGACGTATCCAATCACTTTTGGACATTCAATCAGCGATAAATTTAAATGCATAATTTTTTAAACAATGAAATATTACAGTGAATCCTAATCAAACGTAATTAGTAAAATATAACCGAGATATAATATTAGGCACTATTGCAATCAAATTTAATTGATTAATTACTCAATACGCTCTATACCCAAAGCACTTATGAAATTATAAACGTAATGTTTATATTCCATTAGCGTTGTGACACATCAACAAAAGTGTAAATGTTAATGCATTTGCATACATTTCCATTTTAAATTATAATCCATAGTTTGGTAGATTACTTTAATTAATTAAAGCACATAAATGATGAATTTCTTCAAAACAATTACATTAGCGTAATTTGAGGTTCTTATCCTGACAGTTAAATTAAGGAATATTTGCACAGATTATTTTGAAGCTTTACACAACCACGAAGTTCCGAGTCTAACTGTAGTTTTATCAGTCACATAAGTACTACTCTGTACTAACTAAGGAACAAACTGATACTGTACGGATATAACAGTTATGATAACTACGCCCAACTGTATTAAACTTTCGGCTATGAGCCACCCATCTTAATTATAAACTTTTCTAGTTATAACTTTCCCAATACACTGTAGTAAAATATTGAGTGAAAACGTTTTGGTCGCATCGAGAAGATTAATTTAATTGGAATTGGAAGGTACAGGGTACAGCTACACTCCAATCATTGAAGAAGTATTATCCAACGTGCTCTTAGATTAGTTTACCGTAATACAAACAACATTTTCTTAAAACCTGCTTCTTGGAAATAAAGTATAATCTGATTGGTTCGTTCATAAATGAAAGTAAATACGGAATCCAATATCACTTACCAAGTTTTTCAATTCACGGTGGCTCTCGAACATGCTCAACACAATCCAAACAAAACACGCAAGTCATTATCTGAAACAAGAAAAACAATCATATAAACACGAACCGAATTTATTTTGCCTCCATTTTATCCTACACAAATAAAATAAAGTCTAGCGATCAGGGAAACAAAGAGAAGGAGAAAAAAATTACACTATTTTCCACTTATCACGTTCAAGATCTGGGACGAAAATGGACAGGATTTCATATGCCCATCTCATCACGCTTTGAAGCCTTCAACTTTTTGAAGGTATCGTTATTTTGTTCGTTTATTTTGTGAAATATTATTATTACACAAAGGATAATAAGATTTTCTGCCGAACGCACTCTGCCCGATCATAACAGTATCATTCCAAAAATGATTGGACGACCAAAACTCGGCATACTTTATGACATATCATTGTGAGATCCAGGAATATTATTAAGTTAATTCATATTGAGTGAAATCCCACCTCCTCACCTTCATAGGCAGGTAGTAAGGTACCCAGAAAACTTCTCTGAATTAAAAACCCCCACCTGTTTAGTAAATAAAACGAGCTCACCCTCTCCCTCTATTCAATTTGAATTTTTGCAATAAAATACCTTCATCAATGAAACTTTTGAGAATTTTAAAGAGAGTATTGTATACTTAACGCACTTATGTAATGTGTACAATGGCATTTTTTTATAGATATTTTAATTCAAAATATTAAACGTGTCTTTAAAATAAATACTTTCTGACTACTTACAATACATTGCCTTAAAAAGATTATTCTCTATGGTTGCTTTAATACGTAAGTAAGGTACCTAATGACTTCGTTTTTAATTACGTAATCAAGATATAAGTATATACGCAGTTATACTCAGTATTAAGGGACCTACATATGTAATTACTTTTTCCCTTTTTTCTATATTCATACTATTTATTGACAGATTAAATTATGTAAATAAAACACTTTATTTGTGGTCCAAAACAAAGTTTTTTTTTATTATTTATACAATATAATTTAGAAGATGTTCATATTACTAAAATACTAATTAATACAGTCAACGCTGATTTTGTTGCGAATATTACGATATATTAGGAATATTGATATTCTTTTATCTTTATTCAAAAATGTTATCTACATAAGATTTTTTATTTAGTAATTTGTATAGAAAATGATTCGATTATATCTTCAAGTATTCGTAAAACTCATGCATTTCCAATAAATAACCACCGTTATCAGTTGGATCCCCGAAATATCGTCGTTTAAGTGCTGAAAAAAATAACGATAAAGGCATACATCGGATCCAATAGCGGGACCTAATCACGCTCGATTCTTGATTGGCAAAAGAAATTGATCCGATATCGGTCGTACATATTTTGCCACTCTCGCGCCTTGGGAGCCAACTTCCTTCGCAAAAAAAGAGAACGAAAAAAGACGTGTTATCATAAAATATGCAAATTTTTCGGAGTAGGTAATTCCCATATGCCCGTAGGTGGTGGTCGTTCCGAGAAACGTTCTTTCTTCTTCGTTCGGGAAAAGTTCAACTCCTCCCATCTCCTAAACCTACAGTCACCAGTAGTAATTCAGTTACGTGACTCGAATAATCCAATCGGCCGTTTGCGAACAGATCGGCGGAATATGGAAATCCGATGGGGACCTGACTTACAATGGATTAATACCGACATATTGTCTCCGCAGTCCTCAAATATATTGTCCAAGTCATGGGAATAAAACGATTAAGCTCTGATTATGCCTGTATTCGTGTTTCGGTTTCTAATTGTTGTCAATTGGCAGCAAAGCCGTTAAGAGGAGTGATTACACCAGGATATGAATAGCTACCGTTGATTAAATTAATGAAACGTAATAAAGTAACACGTTTTAATTAAAGGAAAAATCATATCCGACAAATGTTTACGTGGTCAGCATAATAAAACCCTTTACATCCTTTTCAGTTTAAAACGTTGATATAAACATCTACCTTATAGGTTTAATCCCCTAGGTAGAAGGTAGGTATTTCCATAAATAACAGACAAATTTATTATTTTGTTACGATTTAAACGATTTTCATTAGAAAATAATATTATGCTGAGTGAACATCCAGTTAACAAATTCTCAATTTTTCTAATTTGCAGAATCTTTCTCTGGTGCCTAAGTATCTATTATTATAACGGACGATGCATTAACTTGTTTTTTTCCCTGTAACAAAGAATCCTGAAACTTTTCAATTCCTCTAATTGTATATTTTTTGCTCATGGACGCCATTTTTTTCAATTTTAGAAAGTTTTCCTCCAGTTTCTGTTGTCGCAGGTGGCTAACTGAAATACTCGGGAGAATTGATTTGACATTGAATGCGTACGCAGCCGGCCGTCCATTCAGACGCCAGTTATTCGAGCGAGACAGGTGAAGGCGCCGCGGGAGAGAGTGAGACGTAAGAGGCGGCCATGTTGGGGCATGCGCAATACGATCGCCATCTTCACGACTCGCCGACGGGTACAGAAATGGCGGCAATCAGAGGAAATGGATAGCTTTAGATAAACTTTGCCAGTTGAGTATTCTTTGGAGACGCGAGGGTATGCAAAGTTAGAACGATCACAGATAAAGAAACATTTCGTTCCTTTTGTAAAACTTGGTTTATCAAAAATAACGTCCTTGAGAATTTCTCCTCACAAATACCTTATACATTATCATGTAAATCGAAATGATTCTAAATACCTATTCGCAGAAATTCTTTGATCTAAACATTACTTTTTTTACTGGTAAATATCAATCAAATTTCCCATGCCATAATATAATGATACATTTATGAGTTATTAAGCGCCATTTTTGTGAGAAATCACCTCAAGGGTCTATATAATTTAATTTTCAGCAACTGATTTTGAAAGAATTTTTTTTTTCAAAAAACATTTAATAGATAGGGGTTCTTTATTAGCGGCACATCCTTGAGTCCTGATTTTACCAAAGATTAGTGGTAATGATGATCATCTCAAAGATTTCAGTAGGTACTTAGGTTCCTACGTAATGCATTCCCTTCAAAACAACACCAAAATTTCTGTCATTTCGCCTCATTTAAAAACGAAACGTACATATTTTGGCAATTTCACGATTGTCGACTGTATTGACGTGGGCATTTACAATCTTTAACGGGCGAAGACATTTTTTAATCTAAAATTATAAATTGGGAATAATGTTAGCGATTGAGATAAGTGAAACTGCTATTTATGCTCATACATAAGCAATGAATATTTAACTTTATCATTTGGGCGAAGAAATTGAACGAGGAAAAGGTACACAGAGGTCGTATCTCCGTGTTACCGTGTGATATGCTAATTTATTCGACGAGAAACGAAAAAAACGTTACCAAATTACTTGTAGGTATCCACTTATTGGGTGATGTAAGAAAATAAAGTGTGTTCACGTGTTTGTCTTGAATTTAAATAACGCTAATATCAGTAACTTTACTGTTATAATATGTTCTGTTTTTAAAAACAAGTTAAAATAATTGTGGGCGCCAAATAACATATTATTTAAACATGTGTATATAAATACTAATAGGTAGGTATTTGGAGGCATTTATAATATAATATAAGTAAGATGTTACTTTGTTTCAGTAAAGTGAAGCCTGGTAACTACCTGCTACATATTATGAACATTGATACCAATTAATTGAAAATTTACCTAACACCTGCAGGTATCTAAAAGTAAAATTTTTGTTGTTTTTTAGCAAGATTTCTGTGTTAGGTATCTGCTTATTTATATATTTCAAAATTAAAACGGCAGAGTAAATCATTTTAATGTACCAACTTTCCGACGGTAAATAATTTATTAACAAAACGTAGGATTTCTTGTCACTCCAACTTTGCTGATTATTTGCTTGACTTTACTTTGCATTGACTTCGTAAAAAGAATTCTTATTTCAGTTCACACACGTGTTTCAAACAGCCTACACGAAAATGGATTTCATCAATTATTCATGGGAGTTAGTAGAAAAAAATATTTGGTTGGAAATTAAGAAAATTTAGATAAAAAATCCGTTATCTTAAAATTCAATAAGTGTGCTTGCGTTGGTTTATAAAGTCAATGTTATTTACATGCGAACAAATTTTAAGAAGGTAATTTCTTACCTAAATTTAACGGCTGTTTTTTTTAGAAAATGTTAATGCAAAAGTACCTACTTTTACTCGTGTTCATAAACGGCAATCACTTTTATTTACATATTAATTCTAATATACCAATACTACTAGGTATGCATAGGTATCTAGGTATGAACTACTAATTATAGATAGACTGATAGACACTCATTTGCTACGACTTTCGAACAGGAATTCACTGGAAGGAGCGTTTCCATACAAATTTAAACAAATTCACCGTCTAAAGACTCCAGCACTTAGGCCAATACACGAAACGTGTGACGTAGATGTCTAGTGATGGCGTAGATGCCTATTGATGACGTGGTGAGTGACTTAGTGGGTAATTAGACACCTAGACACGGTAGTATTTTTCAAGTATTGTATGTCACTTCCCTGAAATTATTTTTCGATGGCCACGACAGACTTTAAGGCACCATTAAATCTGTTACCGGCACTAACCCTCAATATTATATGGTAGATAATGTCTTTCTTTTATACGATATTCATTTTTTTAATTAGATGTCAGGTAATTCCTTGTCGTTATGATTAATTTTCCTTCGATTTATTCAAACGTCAACTATGTGAGTTTATTAAGCTTTACTACTATTCATCATCATCATCATACCATATCCGCTCCCTATTTGGAGCATATGGATTTCACAAACTGCCTTTAGGCCAAGCAATCGGCCGCCAGCTCCCGTGCATCCTCCCAAGCCAAGTCCACGTCCCGCAGCTCTGACGCAAACTGCCGACGAATTTGAATTCGTTTTGAGAATAGGTGTCTTAGAAGGACATTGAAAGGAGGGTTAGTGCCGAAAACAGAATTAATGGTGCCTTAAAGTCGGTAGTATCTAATAAGTGCTTATCAAAAGAGGCTAAATTGGCAGTGCATAATGGAATTCTGGTACCAACCCTTATGTATGGAAGCGAAGCATGGAGTAGGAAAAATAAGGATGAAAGTAAATTGAATGCAGTTGAAATGCGATCTCTCAGGCGAATGTGTGGTAAAACGATGTATGATAGGTGCACTAATGTTGAAATTAGAGCAGAATGCAAGGCTGAGATAAGCATTATCGACAAAAATAAAAAAGGTTGGTTCGGCCATGTAGAGCGAA
>JAGVSP010000965.1:0-66505 GCA_022494985.1 Micrasema minimum
AAAAACTGTTTAATGAGTTTATAATAAATAAAAAGATCATCAGGACAACGTGATCTGAAGACTTTTTCAACTTAATATTTCAAGTACCTTCTACTTGTCATGTAGTATATCATGTAAGGCTTCTGAGGAATGAACGTGTTTTATTAAACTGCATGTTATTGAAAGATAAAAACTAGAAACGACGAGAATTGGTTCAAGTGCAAAATTCTCGGATGATTTTTTAATCAAAATTAAGGCTTCGATCAATCAAAATGGCTTCTCAATAAACATCAAAAAGTTAACTGTCGCACTATGTGAAGCCCCGTTAATGTGCTCATCGGCAAACACGTCATATAATAATCATTATAATGACAATGTGTATTCACCCACGCAATATTTCCATACATAAAGGCCGTGAAATTTAAGACTGATGAGAACATTTTTAAGATAACTGAGAGGAGAACGAAGCCGCTGAGCAAATACTTGGCGGATAATGATAAGATGAAACCTCCTCGTGAAACCATATATCTGTTGCCAATGCGCCGCATCACTTCATCCGTGGATATATGGCGGACGCCGGACAGTGCGGGATCGGAATAAAAAATCAAGATAAATTTGTCCTAACAAATCAGTGACTGGTATCTACAACATACATACATTACGCCAAAGATCTTTGTCTTATTTTTCGTAGTTTACTATCACCATTCGTGCGTCTTCGAAAGGCAATGAAGATACGGCACTCATCAAGAAAGCAGCAAGAAAATAAACTTTTTTGGTGTCTGAAGTCCTTTGCTGGACCTGCACAATGTGCACTGTTTATACCTCCTGGTTAGGATATATGTAGTTGATCGCTGCTTCGCTCGCTGTCTTCTACATCTCAATCTCTCCAGCAAGAGATCGTGTGCCACTCTTTCTTCTCTTTGACGTGAAACGTTCCGCCTGAGCCGAGTGTGCAAGCGAGAGCGCGAAACAAGCGATAGAGAGGCACGATCGGCCTAAGCGTTCGGTTTGTGACGCATCAATTCAAAAATTTAAATTTTCAATTAACTCCTGCTTTGTATTATACAAAATAATGATAATTTAGTAATAATAATTCAATTCAATTCATAAAAGTATGCTATTTTTCATCAGTTTTCTAATGACGTTAACACGTAAAATTATCGTCCGTAAACCGACTTTACAGACAACCAAAAGGTTTTTTTTTATTTTACTTTTCGGTCTTGTTCTTGGTCTGATTTTCCCATTTATCAACGTATCATAAAATTTCAATTACAGACATCCTTGAAGCGCAAACGCTGACTTCTATTGAATATTTTGCCATCGTTTACTATAGTTCATCATACATGCTATTAGTATACGGCCATCCTCCATAGAACTCACGTGGCCGAACCAGTGCAATCGTTTCTTCTCCTTCTTCTTATTTCGCCACGTCCGCTCCTATGTGGAGCATGTGGACATCCTGAGATCCCTCCAGGAGACCCTATCACCAGCCAGCTCTCTCGCCTCCTCCCACGTCAAGCCCGCATCCATCAGCTCCGCCGAATACATCGTTTCAGCCATCACCAAAGCCACCCGAGTGCGGGCTAGTATGTACACTCGTATTACTGACTTGGTCTTTCGTTACAAATACTTTTTATTTATCAACATAAGTATGCATATATTTTTTAAATATTTTCTGAGTCCGTCCACGTTTATAGTCGCCCATCCACAGCGATCAGCACCTTGATGCGGCATATTATATTCCATAAATCACCGGCGATCTCCGCAACTCTATACCTCCCTGGTATTCCAGATCGGATTACCCGAGCTATCCATACAATTTATTGTTTTTACAGTGACCAGAGAGTGCCATAATCATTATTCTAATTTATTACCTAATCAAATGTCTCTTAAAAATCTATTGGAGCAATAGCTCATACTTTACACGATTTTCGGATGATTCAATATATTTCTTACAACTGCAGTTCGCTTTTCTATTTAAAAAGTACCTACACATACCATAAAAAATTTCGTATATAACATATTTTTTCTTTACCAAATTGTTAATGCTGATATTTTTATACTTAGGTCTAATGTAAATTATATTAATTAACTTGTAAAAATTAAGTATCCATCAGGGCTTTAGTTTTATACAATTGAAATGTTTCATTCCTCTTTGGTGAAATTAATAACAGAAGAAATGTGTTTTTAAGAAGCAGACAAACTTGAAAAAATGTGATTCATAAATTTTTCATACAAATGCAAATTTATTTAAAAAAATGTGAACATACATTTTTCAATAAATTTAATTAACATCAGTAGGTTTTAATAATATGCACAAAGCATATTATTTCTATTTTAAAAATATCATAGAAACAAACCTAGGCTGTAAATACCTATTTAAATAGCAAGACAACATCGCCGAAATACATGAATGCTATAATTTAAGTAATTAGGTAAGCTATGTAGAGTAAAATTCTTTGTACATATTTTTTACATTACATTTTTTACACCGGACCATCCAACTTTAAATTAAAATGAATTGAAATCTTCTAGTGTTCTCCTTTTCTTTTCCTTATCCCGGTTATCCTATCCTTCTCTCATATCTCTTGTTTTATATTTATTTTTTCTATGTTACTTTGCCAATGTGAATAACGATAATTGGTTTTCATACTTTTTTGTTTTCTACTTTTTCATGTATCTAAAAACTGTTGTTTTTCGTGTAAATAAAAAAAAAATAGAAACATCAGCTGTTTTATTATGAGACGCCATTCGTTGAATTTTTTAAAATCAAATTACAAAAAAATTAGTAATCATTTCCTAGCCGTATATTTTTCAAAATTACCTGAAGGTCACTCTGAGCCACGCGATAAAAAGCACACTTGTTTATACGTTATTTAATTTCTAATGTCTACGCACGTATAAATTCTAGCAAGATCGATTAATAATGTAATTAAAACAAATCAATCATTTGTTGTAAAACCAACAATCGAGGTTAGGTTTACACTTTTTCTATACAATGTTACAGCTTAATCATTATTTGCTGTTGAGAATTCTATAACTTGATTTAAAATGTACCACTTGACCGAAAACGCTTTTATTAATCTTTGGTTTCTCATAATGTCATATCATTAACACATTGTTACCTTTAAGTATCCAATATTTATTTGCATAATAAAGTGGGTGTAGCGTGTTTTTATTATCACTTGTTTAATGTTGCCTAATTAATTTTGTTTTTATTTCATGTACAAGGAAGTTAGTAAGAGGTGTCAATATTTTTTCCAAACAAAATATACCAATTTTTTTTAAACACCGCTGGATGATGTTGTTCTAAATGTATTCATTAAGTTGCATAGATACTGCTTCAAACTAAGCAATTTTGATAAAACTAATAAAAGCAGGACACAAAATGCTAAAAACTCTTCAAGTTAATCTGAAAACCATTGATGTCCATCAATAGTCGGCCTTGTCCATGACGAGTTTTTGGTGTTTTTCTCGTCATCTAAGTCAAATGCGGAGAAGCTCCTTTTGGTCCATATTAAATTATCCCGTCCGATCCCCACACTAAGTAGAGCAAATTAGATTTGTACTTTATAAGCAAGGCAAATAGTAATGCAACTCACACAAAAATAAACAAGAAATTTATAAAAATGACCAAAAATATATAATATATTTACATTAATAGCTATATTAACAATTTCGTTTGCAAATATGCTATAATTACTTATGATCGCGCTTAAAAAATACGCATATTTAGCGTGTCTTTCGACAGACTGTACAGTTTTCTGAACAAGAAACTGTATAGTTTTCTGTCCTGTATAAAGTAGACATTAGTAACTAATTATGTTTAAAATATGGGAATAATAAAAATTACCTTCATGTAATCAATGATCAAGAATCACTGCACTTGGTGTACCGATGCCCTATAAACCATTTGGTGCGGATAAGGGGAAGTAGAAGTAGTAATAATAAAACTAAACAAAATATATATAATTTCCCTTTTTTCCGTGATAGAGAAGACAATAGCTCAAATGCCTTATTGAATTTCCAAGTACAGTTTGAATCCTTGTTGAAATATTGAATCCTTTGAATGAAATAGAGATCATCGACATGAGATAGGGACTGTACGAAATATGTTACAATAAAACAGCATCGACATTCCGCAATGCTGTTTGTACTCTGCTCTGTGGTCTGGTATGTTAGAGAGGATAGAGGGGTTATGTTACCCAAAGGGGAAAATTGAAATCTGAACGTAATAAATAAAAAAACTTACCAAACTAACTAAGTAACTATCAAGCTATTTCCCCGAAAGGGCAGAGCAGAGGATAGATCGCCACATCACTCTTCCCCGTCACACTACTTTTGCTTCCTCCAAATATGAATAATAATTCATAGTTTTTGTCTCATGCACGTATGCCAATTATTCTGGCTGTTCACATATTAACCACTTTTAAGTACTTTTAGTGCTTGATCATGTTATGCTTTTTTCTACCTTTTTCGACTTACATCCAGGCAGATTTGTATTAGAACTTTTTTTAGCCATTCTTTCATCATTCATTCACTCTACACGATGGAACCATCGTAAAAACTCTTTCTGACTTTTGTCGATATCATCATCATCATCATCATCATACCTTATCCGCTCCCTATGTGGAGTATATGGAATGGATTCCACAAACTGCCTCCAAGCCAAGCGATCGGCCGCCAGCTCCCGCGCATCCTCCCAATCTGCTAACGAATTGTCAACAGCGGACGTCCAGGATGCCGAGAACCTGATGCCTTGTAAAATAGGCAAGCATGGTCAATACGTAGTATATGGCCTAGCCAGCCGAAACGCCTACAATACGTCGATATAGGTACAATAATAATATGAAATAACGAAAATCCCTAAACAGATAATGCTTTTCTATACTTCTCTCAATCTTTCGATATCTTTCTCTCTACCCTTATTATCACAAAATGGTGCAAAGGGCACTGCATGGTATGCCAGTGCAGTGTATTTTAATATTAGTTCAATGTTTGTAGCACTCACTTTGTAGTTTAAAAAAAAAGTTGTTTAATTTTAAACTACAATTTTTTTTGTAGTTTAAAACAAAAGTTGTTTAATTTCATAAATATTTTAATGTTATTTGTTACACAGTCAATTTAATGTCTCACCCCTCGGTGCCAGTCCAAGGTGTCTACTGCTATTACTCTCCCTTATCTGCGCCCAATGATGTACAGGACACTGCATTAGTGATACTTAAGACTGTAAGACTAATCTCCCTGCCTTCATGTAACAAGTCATCAATATTCACTGCACTTGACGGGTACCAATAATTATCAAAAGTTAATTGTTAGATAATACGAAAAAACAGATTTTACTCAAACTTTCAGTGTATTTCTTTACTCATAATGCCCCGTATTCCCCTATCTGGCGCAGCTGGCGAGGCGGCTATTCAAGACCGGTTTATGCGAAAAATACGGTATCACAATACGAGGATTCTAATTTCAATCTAGTTCGATATCTCTCTGTAATCTTGCCCTATGCTTTGCATTAGTTCAAACAAAGTTAACTGCATGTGCTTGGAGCGTGTTCGCACCCATTACTGGAAACCTACCTAATATAATACACCAGGTATCTGCCTTCTAACATTGTAGGAACATCAGCGAGAAGATACCGCTATATCGTTACTATCGCCGTAGTAGATAAAAACGTAAAAAAAAAATATTTGCACATATTTGAAAAAAAAAAAAATAGTACATCATATTTCTACGAACGAGCATTTTCTGGTTCAGAAAAAAATAAGCTAATACGACATCATAGTTCCTCCTTCACTACTCCAAGTCTTTTACAGTGCATGCGGCTCGACTATCGAGTAAATCAACTCCCAATTGCTATTAAGGAAGCCGAATCAGTCACAAAAATAAATCTTTTTAAAAACGGCTGAAAAAACATTTCCTATCTCTTCCTTAAATTTTATTCCTGTTTTACCTCCCGTCTATCCTAGGTAGACATTGAGTGTGATAGTGTGTGTGTGTGTGTGTGTACTAATGGGGAGGATGAAGAGAATGTTAAAAGGTAAAAAAAAAAATGAAGATCTGTTATTGCGCTTACGATAAATACCCGCACTACGTTCTTATATTGGTTGGTTGGAAGAAATTGCCAATTTGGGCAATAAACCCGCCAATGTACACAACTATTTGTGCAAACAAAAAGTCAAATAAATAAAATAAATAAATAATGTTATTTACGTCAGCGGTTTATATTGATATATTGAATGCCTTGAAAAACGTAAAAAACAAATCACATATTTAAATTATTAGCCATATTAACAATTTCCTGTGTGTAAACATACGATAATAACTTATGATCGCGCTTAAAAAAATACATACATTTAACTTGTCTTTTGACATACTGTACAGTTTTCTGAACAAGAAACTGCACAAGAAAATGTACAGTTTTCGGTTCCGTATAAAGTAGGCATTAAAATGTCGACGGATAGTCAATGTTTGAATAATAATTTTGGTGTTAGTTGTGTTACGAGTATGTAAAATAGAAAAGTTCAAAAAAATATTTCATTGACAAAAAAAGTTGATCTCATTTAATCCTAATTATATACATTACATACACGGTTTAGTAATTTAATATAAGAGTATTACGTACTATACATGTATTAAAATAGCATAACACACAGTTTCATACACTTTTTGACATGTATAAGACACGTAAGATTTGCATATCTTGCCAAATCTAAATCAGTTTCTTTCGCATAAAGACAATTGCAACACATAACTTAACATCGTTTTAGCCTCAAAGATTAATCTAAACGCCTACGTACGATATTTAATATTTCGACTAATAAAAAAATATTAATCGCATTTTTTAAACTTACATGGTCAGCGGCATCATATCGTGTGAGACGCCTACATTAATCAGTTACTTGAAGTTAATCCATTTCAGAATTAATTAAGCATCTAAACTCATTTTAAAAACCATATTTTCGGTTGAGTGTTTAAATTTTTAAATTTCTAAATACAGGACATTAATAAATATATAATAAATTCAAATCACAACAACTTTTTTTGTTTTCTGGGTACAGTAAGTTATTACTGACTATTTGAAAGCAGTATAGTAAAAAGTTTTAAGAAGTTTTTTTTCAATCTTCAGGTAAGTTAAAATTAAATTTGCCTTACTTTTTATCCTCTTAAATCTTTTATCTGCTTAAAATTAAATGTAAGTAGCGAAATGAGTAATTCCAGTGAAGCTAGAGTTAAATTATAAAAATATATCCTAAATACATGATATATTTATACTTAAACAACATTTTTGAAATGAATACAAATACTTGTAGACAAATTACTGGATTACACGTACCAACACTAATAAAAGATGATTGCCAAAAAAATGCTTTGCAATCTTCTCAACAGATGACACGAGCATAGAAAAGTTCTGTAAAGCGGAACGACGAAGACGAGTTCATATATAGTAGTTTCAAAATTTGTCATAAATGGTTATCAGATGATGGGCGGAATAGGGAATGTTGTAGTACGTCAAGTGGCCTCTTGACCCAGCCAATGACAGGTCATTAGCCCTGTAAACGCCTAGATAACACACATTCGTTTTCAGATTGTTTAACTATAATTAAATATGTATATAAACTTTTGTTCTTAATTTTACGAACTCCACATGACGTAACCTGTCATAATGGCGTGATATATAACATATACTACTACTACTTTCCCTTATCGCACCCAATGGTGCTTAGAGCACTGCATTGGTACACCAATTGCAGTGTATCTTGATGACTTTTTATTGCGCAAAGGCAGGATGATCGGCCATACGCTTCAGTGCCAGCCTAAAGTATCACATATGAAATATTATTTGTGAAAAATGAATTTGAATATTATGTTTAAAAAAATTAATAATAAAAAACATTGAATTACCTCATCGGGTGCTTTAGTGACCCAGATTCTTGTTTGTGAGTGCAAAGCGTTTGCAATTTAACAAAATATGCCATGGTTATTGTATGGCCTACTGAGTATAATGCAAAATTACCCTTTGCGAGTGAAATAACTACTGGCTTTATAAACACTTATCTTACACATTAAAAAAAAGAGTTATTATAAGTAACAGGAGAATAATCTTGGTGAGTGAGAAGTAAAAAGGAGTTACTTATTTTTATTTAAAAACCGTTGTTGTTAAGAACATTTTTCTAGCTTATGGTAATGTTACTTCATTTGAAAATGATTAGTTAAAGGTTTTTAGCAAACTTTTTTACGACCTTCTGTGAACATATCAAAATATATAAGTAGGTATTTGATGCTTTTGATCGATAAGAATAATGAGTAATTAAATAAATGATTTTTTTAACGGTAAAATGAAATTTAAACCAATTAATTTAATTTCATTGTACCATATCCGCTACCTATGTGGAGCATATGGAATCCACAAACTGCCAGCTGGAGGCCAAGCGATCGGCCGCCAGCTCCCGTGCATCCTCCCAAGTCAAGTCCACGTCCCGCAGCTCTGACGCAAACAGGTAAAAATAAAAACACTTTTTAAAAAAAAATATATCTTATGGCACATACCTACTAGATATGAATAAAAATCTATAATACGAGGTTAAAATAAAAACACATTTAAAAAAAATCATATCTTATGGTACGTACCTACTTGATATGAATAAAAATCTATAATACGTGACTTAAACCGTCTACCCATTCTACCAAGTATGTTTTTATTTTCAGTTTAACAAAAAATATCTCCTTTTTTAAAGTTATCTCTCTTTACCTCTCACATTCAGATCTTGATCAACGTTTAAAGAATCGTATTGTATGAAAAAGGATTAAAAAAATTGTGAGGCATGTAATGAGGTATGTATGTACATGTATTTTATATTAATTGAAACGTTGGTCGGGTGTAAAACTTTACTAAAAATGACCCAGCAGGCTTTTTGCATTCGCAGGAGATTGAAAATTCAATCGCTTTTATTATTAAATGGCGTGCTATTAATTTCACTGTTCTTGAGAGGTAAATTACCTGTAGTTTTCCACACTTAAATTGATAGTTATTACATGTTTTTATTTATTTTTTTATATTTTTTAATTTACAAAATGGGGTGTACCTACTTTTGTAATGTACGTACTGAGATACAAGTACTTTTATATTACACTAACGCGTATATTATGCACTTTAAAAAAAAGTTTTATCCATAAGTGACATAAAAAAACTAACTAACTAACCATCACGCCATTTCCCCGTAGGGTAGGCAGAGAGGATATAACGCCATACCACTCTGTCCTGACAGACTCCCTTCGTTTCCTCTACATTCATACATCTTCTCATGCACATACGCCGATTATTCCGACTTTTCACATGACAACTTTCAAGTACTTGACGTACTTGGTCATGCCATGTCTTTCTCGCCGGCTTCCGCGGCTTCTAAATCCAGGCACACTTGCATTTAAACTTCTTTTAGCCGTTCTTTCATCACTCATTCGCTCCACATGACCAAACCATCGTAAAAGCCCTATCTTAATTTTGGTTGATAATGCTTATCTCAGCCTTGCACTCAGCTCTAATTTTCGACTTTTGTACACCTATCATACATAGTCTTATAGCATTCCGTCTAATTTCATCCTTCCTTTTTCCAACACCACGCTTCACTACCATACATAAGGGTTGGTACCAGAACTCCGTTGTGTACTGCCATAAACACTATAAAAAAATTACGTACGTATATTGTATTTAGGTACTTCTATTTTCGATAAGCTGTAATAGAATAAAAAGAACAATGAAATAAGGGATAATTATTTTGATTCGGCAAGTAGATACCTATAGTGAATTCAAATAATCAGCTAGATTAAATTGCATGTTTAGTAATGATTGCGCATTAAATATAATATAATTTTGCAACAAATAAAAAAAAAATCTAAAGTGTAGTTATGTATATAATAATTATCTAGTAGTACCTATCTTATACAAAATATTTACAAAAATAGATATCTATTATTTTACTGATCTGGCTTCCATTCAACCAGGATAAAACAATTGTTTGTACATAGTAGCCATTAACACCAGCTGTGCTAATTTAATTGTATTCAGCGTTAAGGTAATATTATTTATTAAATTGAACAGCATTAAACCTTACGTTGAGCATCCGGCAAGGCGTGGCCGATCTCCTTGACTTGCGCAGGTTTGCAGCTTGTCCGTCCGCTCATATCTCCAGCGTATTGTTTAGAGTGCCCTGCATTTCGTAAGTTATAGAATACCTTACCATGAATCATAGTGTCGATATTTCCAAATCAAAGCCTTTACCGAACATTAAATTTATATACATACCTTACCAAAAGCGTAGATATCAAAAGTTAATAATTGCCATGCAGGGTCAATTATAAATTATATAATAAAATTGGATAGGTACCTACCTACCTTAATATCTTCTTCTTTTCCTATGTTTGTTCTTATTATTATTTTATTTTATTTCCACGAAAAACAATAGTTTAAATACATGAAAAAGCAGAATACAAAAAAAGCATGAGAACCAATTATAGTTTTAAGAAAAAAATAATTAATTCTATTATTATTTTCTTAGAAATGTGTATTTTCTTTACAGTTATTAAATTTAAATTGATGTCATAAAATCATAACTATAAAATAGTTAATAACGGATAGAGTTAACTTTTATGGTAATAAGTTTACGCTTAATAAACTTATGTAATAATTGTGAATTTATGCATATCATAAATAATAATACATAAATATATTATTTTAGTGCGCTAGTAGTTTAAAAAATAAAATACATAAATATGGCAAGTTATTTTATTCATTGTACGTTTGGGAAAAATTCTTCAAAACAACATTTTCTTTTTTAATTTTTACAATTTTTAAAATACCTGAAATATATTAAGGAGCTGGCGGCTTTGACAGTTATTCATTTATATTTTTTTATATTTATAAAGATTTCACTTTAATGGTGCATATGACATTTCATTGGTAGATTGGTGCCAATATAAATTAAAGCGTAGCTTGAAATTTTGGCAGCTCTTTCGTTATTTAACTAAAAAAATACATTAGCGCCGTTATTTCATTGCATTTGGTGTACCATTAGGAAAGAAATGAAAAGTAATCGTATTTTTTCAAACGTTGCTCTTTAATAAGTGGATAATGTTTGTAGTGGAAGAAAAATGAAAAATTTCCCTCCAAAAACCGTTTATTTCTTCCTATAATCTACACATCACATTTTTTAAATTACAAAAGCTTCCTGTTCGCATCACAAGCCATAACTCACCCAGTCTCATTCCCATAATACAGAAGAAAGAGGCTTAAGTGAACTGTTCCGAACTAAGTTAGTGTTCAGCCAGAGGAAGACTTTGTGAAACCCGGCGAGGTCCAAACACCAAGTTTGGCGATCAAGCTTTTGCAGCGGCTAGCCCCTTCTGCCTGGAATCGACTGCCTTTACACTTACACACCATTCAGAGCCCTGGTCATTTCGGTCTTAATCAAAAATGCATATTTTTTAAATCTCACCTACGAATTGCCAGAATGTGTAATTTATTGCCTAGTCTGCTTAACTTACAGGTGAAATATAGTCTACCACTAGGAGCTTAGGTTAAACAGTATATTCAATTGTAAACCTCCCTTGAGATGATTTTTCACCAAACATAACGCTAAACCTTGTGAAATTAAACTATATACCTAATAAGAATATATCTCCTGAGCACTTTTTTTGCTATGGGTATTTATTTGTCTGTCCCATCGCACTGCGGGATATGAAAATAAATTCTACTAACACCGTCGTTTCCCTTATTAAATATTTAAATATATTTTTTTAAATAAGCCCGCAGCATTACTATTTCCCAATCAATTCTTAAAAAATATTCCCATTTCTAGCACTGCATGTGTACCTTAAGACGCGTGGGCACACAGCCGTGGACTTAACCGAGATGAATCAGGATACCCCTAGGTACTGGTCCATACAGTAGGCAGGCTGAGTAGTGTTTACATTGTGCATTTCTGCACTTTTTCAAATGCACACTGACATCGTACACTCGCCAACAAGGCAAAGATAACTCGCCACTGCAACCCACGACGGAGAAACGAAAAATTAGGAACTACGAATTCCTAAGAGAAACAATATGAAATAGCTTTCGCTTTATAAATTTCATATAAATAATAAACCTACTGTTTTTTTTAGGTAAAATCTCATAACATACCTATGTAGGAATTAAATTCATGGGTATAAATAAACGTTGGTGTATTTTATCGTCTTTATTTTACTTTGCACTCAAAGCACAATTGCAATAATTTTGTTATTATTTAATTTTGTTATTAGTGCTACAAACATTGAGTTAATTTTGTAATTGTTTTTTATATGGTCACATCCATTAAAATAATCAATTGGCTAAGCACACTAACATGGCAATAAAACAAAAGGGAACACTATGACAATACACCCAGTGTTATAATTAAATACTTTTAAAAATCTATCAGAGGTACCTAAATCAATGACATCTAACATTACCTAGTTGTATTAAGCAAAATTGATTGTGTTATAATAACAACACAATTATAAACTACCGTATAAAAATGATGAAACCAAAATATGCAACAATATAAAGAAGTGTTTTTCTGATACAAATTGAACCAAAAAGTATGATTCATTTTCGATGGCCTGACCATTAAATCTTAGTGTAATCCGGTTATTAATAATTTACTCTGGTTCTTAGGCTATTTATCGTAAAGCGCGTGATATTAAAATAAAAACAAAAGCTACTCTGGTTTCCAACTGTTTTATTTATGACTTCGCTTAGTCTTAAACAGATCTAGGCCTTGCATCTCCTTCAGTAGTAGGCTTTAGATTTAGAGAGAGTAGATGTAATAAGATGATTTAGAGGAAACTACAAAGAATAACGGATTAGGTAAACTGGGCGTTTAGCGTAGTTTTGTGGGAAGCCAATGGGTTTCATAAAACTTAATTTGTACGTTATGAAAAGTATCTATCTATGTACCTTCATTATAAGTTAAGCTTAAATCTAGACCGCGCCAAACAAGTAATTATTTTATCTTTGATGTTCGAAGCACAAACTTTGTGAATTATTTTATTAACTTGAATAAATAAATAAAATTAAAAACTTTGTTTTTTTATTCACTTTTTTTTAAAAACACTTAGCCAACTAGTTTCAACCTACTGGTCATCCTCAGGGCAAAAAACTAAGTTTTTAATTTTATTTATTCATTCAAGTTAAGTAATTATTTATTTACTACTACTAATGCTACTTTCCCTTACTCGCTCCCAACGGTACATAGGGAACTGCGTTGATATACCAAACGCAGCATATCTTGATCATTTTATTAGGTACATGAAGGTAAGATGATCAATCTTACGCTCTAGTACCAGTCCAATGTCTCATCACAAGGTAATGACTTATTTATGGGCGCATTTTCTCTTACTCAGGATATACGTAAATGATCAAGTAGACAAAAAAATCTAAGTAAAAGTATAATCAGAGAAATATTTAAATAAATTGACGTGGTTACTTTTTTTCGTAACGTTCGCTTCTATGTGCAGCGTGTGCACATCACTGAAGATTCTATTGCCCCTCCCACGTCAGACTTGCATCCATTAGCTCCACCGAGTACATTTGAAAGGTCGTCTTCGACGAATCACCAGGACAGCAGGGTGCCGTAGGCGTAAAGAAGAGGCAGAACGGATAAGGCTCACTCTTCCGAGGCATCCGGAGTAGCATGCAGTAGCCAGGTCCACCGCCGCGCATTCAGGTACAACAGTTATTGGAGGTTGCTGCGTCCGTTCCTGATCTTCGATTTTGGATATGAAGTCAAACCTCTTAATGCTCAGTATCCTTTTATTGTAAATTAATATAAATGTTATCTAGATATTACGGATTAATAATAATAATCAGTAACTTTGATTACTACCTATCAGAACTAGCTATCTTGGCGGCCTCCGTAGCGTAATGGCTAAGACGCTGGACTCACGATACGGAAGTTCCGGGTTCGATTCCCGGTGAGAACACAAAAATCAAAAGGGATTTTTCTTTGATTTGGGTGTTTGTGACGTTGTTCCCCTCTGTAATTGGGCCTCCTGGCCTGTTGAGGTAGTTAAAAAAAAGAAGAATACAATACAATACATAGATTCATTTCAAACAAATTATCAAGATACTTACACTACACTTGGTGTACCGATTCAGTGCCCTATGCACCATTGAGTGTGGATAAGGGAAAGTAGTAGTAGGTAGTAGTAAAAAAGTAAATAAAATATCTCGATAATTTTCCACTACGAGCCTCAAACGTATATTACATCAATGAAAATTTCTAGAAATCACAATTGCTACGACGCACGAATGCACCACTGTCGACTATTATTTTAATGTGTATTGTACCGACTGTATATTATGTATGGCCATGCGTTGTACTCAATATTAGCACATTAGAGACATGGGTGTAGTGGCGTTGATCAGTCCGCAGGCATCGGTCGTCCTCTCTGTGGACCAGCGCTTCGTCTGCAATCATATTTGGGCGCGTGGGCGCTATCGGCCACTCTTTTGCGGGGTGACCATAATAAGAAGAGTGAAAGTGCATTTTTTTAAAATAGTCAATCGCTACATACCAGAGTCTTAAACAAGCTTGCCTATTTTACGAGGCATCGGAATTTCGGCGTCCTTGACGTCTACTCCTACGTTTAACTTTATCAGACTTGGGAAGGTTCTCGGGAACTGGCGGCCGATCGCTTGGCTTGGAGGCAGTTTGTGGAATCAATGGAGGGCGGACATGGCATGACGATGCTACTTTAAAAAAAATCACTTTACAAAATATGATAATCGTACTTTGTGTGGTTGTAATTACTAATAAATAATGATCGGGGTAGTAACTAACATCCCTACCACTGTTAATTTGGGCCGACTCTGGTTGGTTTGGGTGATGGAAACAATGACAATTATAAATACATAAGCCGAGACGGTGGTAGGGGAACAATTAAAGCATTTATTCGCGTACACAATCGTAAATTCATCCGTATTTTTATCACACTAACAATCTTAAAATCGCGGTTTAGCTTGTTGAATCGGTAGAGTTGGCTGGACTGAAAAAAGACTCAATAGTCTTTAAAGCAGTCTAGGGAAAGGGTAGGGCTTTCATTGAATTGTACTTTGTATTGTGTTAAATAAAATAAATAAAAACAACAGGCCAGAAGGCCCAATAATAGACGGTAATAACATCACAACAAACTAGAGAATAACATTTTTTTTCTATATCACCCGAAATCAAAATCAGAACCTCGGTAATGTGAGTCCAGCGCCTTGACCAGTACACCATATAATTAAATTATTTCACACTTACACTAAAAAAAACAATCATACTTTTTAAAGCTTTAGCGCATTTTTTGTTTGTCTGTTTTTTTTTTAGTAGACTTTTACACTAATGTAATCTGTAAAGTTTAATAATTATGCGTTTAGGATAATTTAGTTTTTAAATTTAACTTATTCACTTCTACGTTATATCTGCTTTTGGGTACAAACAGAATGTAGGTCGTATTATTGGGTACAAAGAGTAGGTCGTGATTGATGCGGTTTTTACCACCTAATTGTGTGGATGTAACGTTGTTACATGATAATTTTCTTTTAAAAATTAACATTTTTGAATAAATATTGATTTATTTTAAGAATCTACCAAGATGTTCTCCACAATCCGAATATAGTAAGATGGTGATATTGAAAAATCTGATTATTTTTACATGTAACTAACTAACTAACTAACTAACCATCACGCCATTTCCCCGAAGGGGTAGGCAGAGAGGATAGAACGCCACACCACTCTGTCCTGGCATTCTTCTCTCGCTTCCTCCACATTCGTACATCTTCTCATGCACGCACGTCGATAATTCCGTCTTCTTAAATGCCCACTTTCAAGTACTTGTTTTACTTGATCATGCCATGTCTTTTTCGGCCTTTCTCGACTTCTACATCCAGGCACAGTCGCATCATATATTTTTTTAGCCGTTCTTTCATCATCCATTTGCTCTACATGACCGAACCAACGTAAAAGATCTTTCTTAATTTTGTCGATAGTGCTTATCTCAGCCTTGCATTCTGCTTTAATTTCAACATTAGTGCACCTATCATACATAGTTTTACCACAAATTCGCCTGAGAGATCGCATTTTTACATGTAGGTATTTAAATACCTATACTCAATACTCGGCGTTTGTTAAAGTTATTCTAACAGTTGAATCCAGCAGCTATGATAATCATTAAAAAGATTTTAGAAATGTCGGTCATTTTTTATAACGTCCCCTAAAAGGACCTCCGATGGTTACCCCACCTAAGTACAGTCGCGGGCAATAGATTATGTCCGCGGGCAGCCGCGGGCGGCGGCGAGCGGATCGCCTCAGTTATTACATCATTAGCGGTCTCTTTAGATCGATTTTTATCTAGGCCCGTGATGAATGCCCTGCCGAACGACAGACGGCGAAATTAAAGAGCCGACAACTTCCGAACGCGTCCGAACTGCGATCGGCATTCCGGGGACTTTCGCTGTGATGGATTGCCTCATTGTCCAAAGCTAGATCGAAAATCGATCAAAACTTTCAAAAATCGCCCCCCACTAAAAAAACGCATCTGACAAAACCGTAATGAGAACTATTTATTTTATTTAGTGTTACCTTTTTGCGATTAACAACTTACTGTATAGCTACAACAGTATTTTAAAATATGGTTAATTTATCGGGTGTGGTTGTGTTTTATATTGCTCCCACGTTTTATATTCTATCACGATTTCACATATTTTTATCTCCTTAAATTATCTGTGATTATCTTAAATGGAGTAGAAAATCGCAAATTTTTCACGTACTCATCAATATTTTGTAGACTCACAGCGGAAAAAAATCATAAATAAAAAATAATTAGAAGCAACATTTTTCTAATGTCACATGTCAAAAAAAAAATAGTTTTGTGTTTTACTATTTTAAAACCTGTATGCTGCAAAAATGTGCTTCCTTTTTTTCTAAAATTTTTTATAAAATATTATTTTTCTCTTATTCTAGAAAAAATCTGTAAATTTATGCAAATAACATGTGCCCATCCAACAAAAAAAGTCCACCCTGTTACACAAATTCAAGCGAACATTGCTGTTATGACCTAATCACTAATGAATGCCAAATGAGCTGGGTAGGTATAAGGTTTAGAAATAAATAACATTTGCAAGCACAATAAACCGAAATCTTGTATCAAACGATTGAGTTGATTTACAGACAAGAAGATGAAGATTTGAGAAAACAATTGTATTGTAGATAGTAAATAACGAGATGATGGCTATTAATTTGTATACAGCGCGTGTGTTGCTGTATATAAACTTTTTTTATACAGTTTGTGTGTCCGATGCGATGGTCCGAGTCTGTCTAGGAATATTTATGATCTTTACGAGATAAACAGTTGATCTTGTAAGAGAATTTCACCCCAGGCAATGGCGAAGATGATTTCTAACAGAAATTACAGTACGCCTTTGTGAAATCAATCGAGGATTGGAAGATTTTTATCGCGGTGCAATAAATTTTATATAGAAAATAAAATTAAACAAATTGGTACTCTCACTTATTTATAAATCATTCTTCATAAAAATACCGTGAAATAATGTGGCGTCGGATTCAATTTTCTAATCAATGATAATTGAAAATATTAGGTACACTCGAAGTTGTGAGATAGATAGTGAACTTCCCACGAGCAATGAAGTTATAGTTTTCTTTATAAAAAAAATCCCTGACAAATTTGAAAAAGAACGATGGATAAGAAAAAAATAAACTACAAAAATACATACCTACATAGTAAAGAGTTTAAAGAAGAATGGTTTTTTCGACATACACAACATATTTTTGACGAACTTAATTAACCCTTTTCCTATAATTTATATCTTCATTTTTAACTGTAATAAGAAACACGGTAAATAAGTTACACTTAAGTTGTAATAATAATAAGCCGCCTAGATAAAAATATTTATATGCATTATTGTTTTATTAATTCACCAAAAAATTATTTTCTGTTGGTAGGTAGGTACAATAAAGACCTCACTATAAGTAGGTATAAAATTGTGGGGGAGGGCGGGGTATTTTTTTCTCTCTTCTGTAGGGAAATTTAAGATCATTTCTTGGACACATTAATTCTCAAAAATAATGAATACGCGGATGGGTTAAAAAACGAATGTGTTTTTTTTTACAAATAAATTACAAGACTTTTTATAAAAACAATTTTTCTTTGGCCGAATAATAATCATTATTAAATTTTATTTATGTGAGGATAACCAGATAAATATAAATTAATAATGATGATCGTCAAAAACTAAACAAAACTAAATAATATACAACACCAGCTTAAATAAGCGTATTAAGTTATTCAAGCAATATCATGAAATAGTGTAATCTCACTGTCTTTAGTTATCCTTACAGTCTGCATATAAATTCAGTATTTAACACCAAGCTTAGGGCGAGTCTTGTGTACTTATCGCGAATAAAACATTAGATAAAGTATGGAACAGAATATTGTAGATAAGCTCATTGCTCAATTAAATCAAGTTCATAAATTAAAGCTAATCTAGTTATTTTAAAAGGTAAAGGTATCGGGTTGATCTTTGTTTGACCTTATAACATTAAATTGCATCAATAATCTTCTCGCCCATGTGACATTAGTGCTGTACAGTGTTATCAGAAGGTAAATTAATGCACTTACGTCTTGCATAACGGGTGTAAACTGCACGCTTATAGACGACGATTATGTTTTCATGTAAACTATTATCATTTACTAATTTATTTGTTTTTTATTACGACCCAAATTAACACGATTGTAAATCTTTGAAAAATTTGGTTTGCTGGAGCGCGAATTATTATATTGAGTTTTAGAATTGTATTTTATATTTATATGTATTTTAATTTTTTTGTGCGCTAGGGTATATCTACACACAACCGTCAAGTCTACGGGACATTGCTATCTTGCAGTGTAAGCGCTGCATCAAGAGAATACTCGGATCGTCCAGCCGCAAAGCTAAAAAGTAAAACTAAGGCGAGATGAAAAAAAATAAGAGTGAAAAAATATATCTTATAACAGCGACAAAAAGCTAAACATAAACTTAAACACGCAAAAAAATACCCTAAAAAAAAGACAAGCAAACAACCCCTTAAACAAACCCAACACACAAACTAAAACTAGACCTTAAACACTAATCAAATAGTTATTAAAGTGACATTCTACATCCAACAAACCCAATAAGTCGTAAAACATCCGTCTTAAAAGGATCCGAACCGCGAATAAATACGTCACCTATTTACTATGAAAAATCAATCGGTGGGGGGGGGGGGATATCATACCAGAATACACTCGGCAGGACGAGTTTACGCCTCGATGTCATCGAACCTTGGCTAACTACATAAACAGATACGCCTATGCTGGCAACTGAATTACGCAACTTCAATCGAAAATCAGGGTGAATGATCCGCATTCGAAATAGTGAAAAAACCAACCATAACAACTCTAGGGCTTTCTGTGTTCTCCACAATCCCTCAGCAATCTGGTATTCCCTTGTTGTCCGAGGCATCGAGCCGACACACGTCCATGTCTGTAGAAAGAAGGGAGGACTCGCTCTACAATTATTTTAATTGCTAAGACGCAGTTGCGGTGCTCACTGTATATAAATAAATTGTCACAAAGAATCTGCACCTATATAAATTGCATAATCTAAAATCTGAAACATCGGAACGAATATCGTTAGGAGAACGCCGCCCTTGCTCACATTCATTTTAGAGACCGCTAAACCTCTGGTACCGCGCTCTCTCAACAGCGCTCTGACTTTTTATTTTTATTATTTTACCCGGCTTTATGCTGTACTCTTGGGTTCTTTGTTACACGCTATATTCCTTGATGCTTAAAAGGTTCTGTTATTGTTGAGGCGAGGTTAGTACAGAAGGCTAGGTAAATAACAAAAGTATTAATTGTCAAGGACGATGCGAGATTCGCCCCCCACGACATCTTGTGTCGAGATATCTAAATGTGTGAAAAAAATTGTTGCTCAAAAGTTTAAATTCCAGGAGAAAAAACTAAGAAGAATACGTATGTATGGAAAGTCAGGCCGCGAGTCACGTGGTGAGGTAGGCTCTTAAACCAGAATACAATTGATTGTGTTTCATCCATGTTGTGACCACGCTGTTATGTATTTATCGTCAACCTTGAACCGTATGTAGATATGTGAGATTATAAGGGGAGAATCTGTGAATAGAGGCGAAGGCATGGCAAGCTCATATTGCTTGTACGTAACTGTTACTTGTCCTCTGCAACGTACAGCAATCTGCACCTTGCGCGGACGCAGGTTCCAATATCTGCTATCGCCACTATCATATACTATCTCCAAGAAAATACTGACTGAAAACGATCATTCCAGATCTTTATGAATTTTCTCTTACGGGACCTTGATCCATATCCATTCTTGATTTTTCGTGCTTTCCTACAAACAAACACAAGATATGTGTAGATTATTATTAGTCATAGACGGAATCAAAATGCACGCTCAAATAATTATGTTTATGCCACATGTTAATTGTATTGTAGTAGTCTTATGATGATAATACTTATCTTTCTTTTTTGCCTTATTTTTTGTTGCCTGACCTGATGTGAACCTCTAATTGGTCAACTATGCATTCTTGTTTAGATGTTTGTTATAATTGTTTTTTGACGGTTGGTTTTTCCCTGTAAATAAATAAAATATATAAAATATGTATATTTATTGATAGCGCGAATCGTTAAGTTTTTTATTGTGTATTTGCACACAGAATAAAAGTAAATGTGACATTCGTTCTTTGTCGTTTTTAAGAAAGTATATCAATATATCAATATCTACCTAAACGTTTACATATAAAAACATCAATTATCAGGTCGGCCAACACACATTTTTCGCTTTATACTAAGCAATATGTAGACTCGCCAAATATACTGTCAGTTTTTATTTTTTTCTTGAAGTTTACAAATCGAGAGGCACACATTTCTTTACCACCCGCGTTATTGCAATGTTCAAGCGCTGTTCAGAATCATAATAAAAAGTTTCGGTGTGCCTTATAACAACTAGTACAATATTATGTATTTTTCAAAATTACGTATTGATGAATCTGGCGTTTAACTGGTATTTTAAAGTGAGCTTGACAAATGCATGCAAAAAAAAAATTCTTCTAAAATTGTAAACCCAAGTAACAATTTACATCATCACTATTTTGTTCAGTTAAAACCAACAAAAATAAGCATTAATTACGATAAAAGTTGGTTGAAATGTGTGAGATAGCGGGTATTTCAGTTAAGAAGTCGAGTTCGCTCAGTAAAATAATAAAATATCTGATCATATTCTGCCTTACGTTTTGAATACGATAACGTGCAAGGCAAAAATAACAATCTTCTGAAAATTCTGTAAGATATTTACTTGTTCGTTAATACCGCCAATTTTATCTTTACCATATAATTCATTAATTAACGCGTAGGTATGCAAAATCATTAAAATAACCTTCAATACACGCAACTAATTCATCAGGATTCAGCGGTTTTTATTATACTAAAAGACTATTAATATCTAATCCCGGTGGACTAGAGAAATTATCCCAAGATTTGGTATCCCCCTATGTACGAACAAGTTATTACCAGCTTACAACATCTTTAACATTTTTTCTTTGTTAAAATAAATAAGATGAACTATAAAATCTTGCAAACTATCCATACACAGCCATAATCACACTTCGCGAACTTCATGTAGCCGACTTGCTAAAGCATAAATATATCAGAATTTCAACTTTACTAGAACTATTTAGTAAAAAGAGTTTTTCGTACAATTAATGAACAATCAAACAGGGCCTGTTCGGACGGGCAGTAAGCACAATTTGGGTACAAATAAGAAAGCAATAGTAGTTGAACTCACTAGAGCATATTACTTACATTTTATAATAGAGCCGTATTAACAGCGATATAATTTACACTTAAGCAATACAATTACGTCTCACCTTTTAAAGTATAGCTCGAGGAATCTTTCACAATACTGTGGCGTAGATTAATCACTCTTGTACTTGGTTAAATCAAATAGCAGTGCCTACTGCACCATTGGTGCGGTTATTGTGTTTGAGAGAAATTATAGTAATTATAAATACAGTAAGTTAAATCGGCAGAGAGAAGACGTACGAAAATAAAAATATTGCACAAATAATTGAATACACGTCATCTTACATTTGATGCATAACATACATAAAATGCAGTGAACTATCATAAATAACTATCAATCATGAACAATGTATGACACTCCCGTGTGAGATGAACTCCAGGTTTGTCACAAGTATTTGGACCATACACTCAAAAATGATACTGGTTTATAAAATAGCTGGTAAAAGTTAAGCAGCATAACAAATTGTTAAGATTTCGTCTTCATGCCGTTTCCTAGATCAGGTAGATAAAATACGTAAGAATCTCACTATGCAATCATAATAGTGGGTAGACTGCTAAAATCATAGCAATTTACTCAATGGATGAGAAGGGGGGGGGGGGGGGGGTGGGGGGGTGGGAGGGGGGGGGGGGGGGGGGGGGGGGGGGGGGGGGGGGGGGGGGGGGGGGGGGGGGGGGGGGGGGGGGGTGGGGGGGGGGGGGGTGGGAGAGTGGGGGTGTGGGTGTGTGGGGGGGGGGGGGGGGGGGGGGGGGGGGGGGGGGGGGGTGGGTGGGTTATATGGGGGGGGGGGGGGGGGGGGGGAGAGTGTTCACGATGGTGTGAGTACGTATGCAATTTTTCGTGTTTTGTGAAGTTATTTGATATTAAATAGTATGGGAAGAATAGGGATGTTGTTATACATCAGTTTAGCACTAAGTGAAACATGCCAATGAAAAGGTGAAATATGAAATGTATATCTCCATAGAATATAATTTTACACTGAGCAAAACTTCTAGTATTCTGATGGGAGAATATCAAATTACCACAAATTGCAGTCCTATTCAATTCAGCATGCGATATCATTTAAAAATATAAATATACATACTGAATATTAAATTCATCAACTAGTGTCTATCGTTTGCATGACACTGATGAAATAAAAATAAATTTAATGTCATCTACATTTAAAATAGAGCAATCTGAGTCCTTCACAAAACTCGATAGCCTCACAAGAACTCGTATGAAATGATAGTTAGTACAATATAAAACGATAGTAATAATATGTATGATATATGCCATTTACAAAGTACGTAGAATATAATGTAGCAATCTCATTTTATTCCTACGAACTCATCTCATTACATAGAATTTGATCATTAATATTATTATGAGACCATAAACGAAACAGATATTTGAATTAAACCCTGATGAATTCATATTATTATATTACTGAGAGTTTTCAAGATTTAGATTCATTGATCTAAGTTCTTTTATGATTACTCTCACATAAGCAAGAGCAATAGTTCTAACATCGTATATTGCACAGTGAAACATTTTCTTAGTAATATATAAAAAAAAATAATAAACCTAGAGTTTACTTTTACAGAAACAAGACTCCGGTGATGAACCATAAATGCAAGGATTACTACACTAGTACTAGCATTCATATCCGCACGCAAATTGTTGTCATAGGACACTGAATTAGTTACACCAAGTGCAGTGTAATCTTGATCACTCTTTCTTAAACTTCTAGGGAAAGCGATCAGTCTTACGCTTCAGTCACCAGTCAAGGATAGCACACTCAAAAAAAAAAATTAAAATGAAACTTCATATAAATAATATTTTATTGGGGGGAATAAAAAAAATTAAAAAATATAAGCAATTAAAAAATTAAAGTTCCACTCCTTCTTCTAAATTTTCTTTTTGTAATTTGTATGTAGTAGATGAAAAAGATTCTCCGAAAAACTGACAGCAATTAAAAACTTTTTTGAATCACGTGATATGTCATTTATTTATTATGTACCATCTGTATTTATCCTATTTTGTTCTCTGTTGGTTTTTCCAAATAAAAATGCGAAATAAAAACAGTGTATGAACCCCTCTACGAGAAACTACCGAGACTTCTTTGATATCACGATCTACAACTAGCTAAAACAAACGAACTTTATTCTATGTCAGATTAAAATTAAGATATATTTTTTTTTACGAAAGAAGATATTACTAAACCTTAACCAAACTTGTCTTATTTTACAAGCATTAAGTCTTCGGCGCCTGGACGTCAATCTTGACATAACATGTACGGCATCTGCGTTCGAAGAACACGGACTTGGACCATTCGCGGTATCGGATTAATAGTTGACGAATTCTTCGTGTAAATATGACTAGTCACGGTTCGTTCTTGGATTTATTGTGAGTGAGTTAGTTTGTGGATATCGCACAATAATGACTATACACACATATAGGGACTAGCGTATAATGAAAATGAAGATAAGGTTGACGAGAAGTAAAATCTGATAATATAAAAATACGTATATGTTGAGTCAATTACACTTATTTTTTTGACTGGCTGTCATTGAATTTATTTGTTAATATATTTACAGAAAATCTGTGTTTGATTCTATAACGGGTCTATTAACAGAACGTGAGTTCATAACTATAGTCCGTCTACGTTCTCACAAACAAAAAAAAGAAGGAAAGAATTTAAAATGCTTCTAAGAAAATATTCAAACACGAATAATTAAACATGTATTCCAATTCCATGAGATTAATGAATACGTAAAGTAGATCTACGCAATTCGTACGAAAGATATCCAGTTAGGCTCGTCATTAAAGACAAATGTGAGACAGACTGTTTAAAAAACGTTTTTCACAAACGTAATATCTTTTAACAACATTTTTGAGTATACCAATACTTGATTAGACAAATTATTGGATTATACACATGCGGGCTGATATCAATAGTGATATGAAGCTCTCACAAGACAGAGAAACTCTGGAAACGATGGTGGGGTTAATCTAGGAGCGTTTACAGGCTTAACTGACACTGTCCGCACTTACAGTCTGGGTATAAGTCGTGTGCTAACTGATGTACTACAATCATTCCATTCCGCCTATCATACTGAAAACCACATTAAATACCAAATTTTTTGAAACTTCTTTTATAAGTGTTTGAGTTTGTACAGAAGTATCCACATAGTTGTTTTTCGACAGATTTTTAAATATTTTTTTTCTCTCTAGTGAACATTGTTTGAGATTATGGTAAAATTTAGGTACTCGATAAATGACGAATGTAAAGTTACTTTCTTACAGCGTACAAAAGATAGACGTTAATTAAATAATAATAGCCTTGTTATGTAGCTTATGCTGTTGAGCAGTCGCGGTTTCAATTTCTGATGAAGGTCAATAAAAAGTGATTGATTTTAAATGCGATTTTCAATAAATATTTCATATTGATACCTGTGGACTGGTTCTGGAACGTAAAGACTGATCCATTGTCATTGTCTTAGCACACGTTATCTCATTGACGATCATGCATTCATTATTACACTGCACTTGGTGTCACCAAAATCATTGTCTCGCTATGAATCTACCCTCTTGATTTTTTCTTATTTTTTTTGATTGGTTTAGTGCGGGATAATGGCAGAAAGAGTCAAAGTCGGCAAATAGTGAGTTGGCTTTTTCTTCTTCCGAAAATTCATATATTTGCACAATTTAAATATATATGTGGGAACAATTAGAGGTAAGGACATCATAGATTAGATTATTATATATAATGTTAATAGGGCACACCGTATGCTAATGTTATTGGTATACAAATTAACAAAATAATTTTTCAAATTAGAGGTAACCAAATATAATCTATATAGATGCTCTTACACCAAAATACTAATGAGACATACACAAAGTGAGAAAGCAAGAAAAAATATAATCTAAAGACGGGGAAGTAGACAACATTGTGTAGAGAGTTTTTTGGAGTATGATAGCGAGAGATAGATTATTTTAGGTACATTGAGTATGTAGATGTTGTTGTATGGTGTGTGGAGTGTGGTGTATGTGTAGGTGAATCTGAATATTTAATAACGCAGGAAGACTTGAGGGATACCTGTAAAGAGAAAGATCATGACAGCCTGTCCTGCAGACCGTCGATTACCATCCTACGTGTGTTTCGCGGAGCTAATTGAATGCGGTCCTGAGGTGGTAGAGGATACGATTCTGGGCAAAGGATCTAGTTGAAGTCCACGTGAACAGAAAAAATTACAAGTATCTTTACTAGTTACAGCGTACATCTTACGCATATAGATATTCATATGTTTTAGACGACTACGAGTAACAACTACAGTCTCTTTCAAAGTTGATAGATAAACTCGATAAACATGATAAATTAATATCTACTAAATTCTTCTCTATCGATCCGCGAATTATATACATCCTCGAAGAAAAAGCGCAGATCACGCCTTACCTGGTTGAAGTGAACAAGCAAAACGCAAGAAGTTCCATAATTGCTAGAGCTAACGCGCGTAGTTAAGAAAAACCGCGATAGAATCGTACCGTGGAACCTGTCGGCAGAAGAAAACACATCTGACCTTATACATCGTGTTATTACTGAGCCGATACAATGGCAAGTGCGGATCTCGAATATGATTATTGGGCGGGACGTGAGAGTCGATTACACGCTGAGTCATCGCACACCGTCGGGGCATCTCTGGCCGGGGTGGGGAGGGAGTGAGGCGAGAGGGTGTGGGTCTGTCTACTCTACATAGTAAGTAGTATCAAAACATGGTAAGCAGTTGTTAAACGAAAAAGTGAGTGTTGCAGAAGCTCAAAAAAATATTCAATTACAAAATTTTAAAAAAATTGATGAAAAGTGAATGCTTGAATATGTATTAACTTATTATTAATTGATATCACACAAAAGAGGACAACTTAATGTACATACACATGTCACAATCTGATTGAGACATGGAGTTATCTAGTGTCTTTTACATGGGCTTATTACCTGTCAAAGCTGGCCTCTCCTTAGCTTGACAAAAATACGCTGAGAGAGCGTACTTCTTGTAAGCATTTGTCCCAAATCCTAACAGTGCAAAAAAGGTTTTATTTTAGTTTCGAGTTTCTAAACTTGCTTATAACAAAAGATAATGTCCAAATCTGCACCTCATAGAGAAAACTACTCCACCGGCTTACTTTGGAATATCTTACAAGATTTCACTATAAAAATAGTATAAAACTTTAGATACAATTTTCAAGAAAACTTGCTTTAATCACATTCATCTAAAATGCATTCCTCTCCTGTTGGACCCGTTCGTATTGAGCGCATTCACAGTATTAATGATTTTTTTTTCATTCATTTTTCTGAATTAGTTATAGCTCGTCTAGTAACACATAATAAACACTAATGAATTCACACACACACCAAAACCTGACACCCCCTATCTTCTATAACAGTAATATAATATGACAATAATAGGTATGATGTACTGACATTAATGTTGAACTGTACCTGGAGCTCTTGCGCAGCAGTACTCATCACATAGCCCTAATACACATCAATAGTATATATAATGAATAGTCCGGTTATGTGTTAAGCCAGATGCAACTACTATTCGCTGAATAATTATAAGGTTTAGCGACAACACGGTACATTAGAATCGTAAAGTCTTGATGGTAGCCTATTTTTAAACGAGTCTTATTTAGTCTATGAAGGATTCATTCTAATTTAATTTTTCGGGGTGGTCAAAAGGTACTACCTACTTAGCAAACTGTTGTTTCGAATGATCTATGAACATGTGCAAAGGAATTTGTAATTCGTATGACATATAAAATTCATAACACACATTCTAATCTAACATCAACTTCATGCAATTATCATCAATGTCTACGAGTATATCACTAATCCAAAGATAGAATTATGGGACTCTTTCTACAAAATTTGTCGCTAAGCTGAATTATATGGAATTCGCTATTCATATCCGAACGATATAATTTAGTCCGCAAGTAATAAATGTGACCACCTGTCTGCATGACACGACGGCCGGTGGAAATTGGTACGGAATTACGACTTCAAAGGCTTCACAGACATTACTTTCTGGTGCAGGGAAAGAATTATATGACGATTGATTATCATGAACGAATTAAAATGAACGAACATCCACAATGCAGGAACAGCGTTCGATGGTGACGGAGCTAGCACAACTTAGAGAGTAGAGGATACTGAACAATACGAAATCACCTCGACTATCTAATTTTTGTCGCATAGATGGGATCATTGCAATGGCGTGCGATCTAAATGCATTGAATCTATGCATTTTACTATACAAGCGGATATATATTACTTTTATAAAAAAGCATAGACACAGAAAAAAATCAAGAAACTAATTATTCTATCTTCTTTTTCTTCATCTCGTCATCATAGTCACCTAAGGTAGTTATTGAACAATAAACACATATATGTGGCACTATAAAATATGATACCACAAATACTGTTAATGTGAGATGGGTCAATCTCTAACTGGAGGTTGTTACGAGTACATCACGTTGGATGATGATAAGTGTGTGAAATATGAGATAACTATGCGTTGATAAAGTTACATAGGATGCTTACAGACTCCATATACAATTTATGTCTGGGTATAATGAGGCAAGGGATCTAAGTATGTAATAACAAACATGTCGCCCGCTGTGTGCACGGCTTACATGAATATGTTTAGTATATCACTATATCTTATCCAATATACAATAAAATGGCCGCGACGCTCACATGTGAACAGCTCAGCTGGGTCCTCCATTTTTATAACAAATACCAGGTTCTGATAATGGTTCGATTTGGTTATCATACTAAGCGTAATGGGGATTGTTGTTATAAGTGGCCACCTAACCCAACCATATATTCCCTTTCAAAACTCTCGTCTCTATTGGATTATTTTATTATTTTAAAACAATCCGTTTGTTAATGTCAGGATGTTCTGTGTCTTAGATGTTTGATACCCGAATGAAGGATCTGTATTCGATTCTCGGTAATATCGCGATAATATTGCCACTTATTTTATTTTAATTTATAAAAAAAATAACATAACATAGGAAAAAAAAAATAAAGAATTCTTTTCTTTTTTAAATCTAATGCTCCTAGGAGTTTAAACAATAATAATGAGGTTTTTTGTAAATGTAGGGACAAATAAAAAACACATTATTCATTTTTTCTAATACGCACTGACATCACTTAGATCACAAAATAAAACACCTAATATATACAAAAAACAGGTAAACCAATCCAATAAAAACATAAAACCTAAAGAAACAAAATAGTGAATTATTACAGTAACAGCAAAACCATATATAATGTCGATGCAATGATATTATTACCAGAATGATTCCACTGACACGGCAGTTTTTTTTAATTTCGATAAAATTTATTTCTATTTACGCAATTGTATTTATCTAAAGAATTCATTTTGAAAAAGTATAGTTTACCTATCACATAAAGAATTATTCCTACTGAAACATTTGTGTGTTTCTTCCCAACTAAGAATCATTTGTACTGACATGGTGGATTATTCAACCACATTAAGAATTATTCCACTGAATAAGTTTGTGATTCCTTCCTACGAGAATAAATTTTGTACTGACATGGTGGAGTTTTTCAACCATATAAAAAATTATTCCTTCTGAAATATTGTGTGTTTCATGCCTATAATAAAAATTTGTACTCGACATGGTTGGAGGTTTTTCAACCATATTAATACTTATGGACTCTCGAAACTTTTGCTTTGAAGCACTCATTTAGAAGTAGGATGATCGCAGACTAACGCTTCAGTAAATTTAACGAGCTAGTGATGTGGCTGGACGTATTTGGCACGAGTTGCCAAAAATACAGAACTGCAATAATTACATATTAAGAAGTATATTGCTTAGCTAGCTTATGTAATAAATGAAATTAGTTATATGAGGTGTTTACAATTGCCAATTATCACAAAAAAAATAAAATAAAAATGTAGTATAATTTAGAGTTTTCAACACAGACAAGTTAGGCAATAACATGAATTAGCAATATCCGATTTAAAAAACATGTTTTACAATATGCAATAAAAACCCATCATAATTGGCATATACATAATAGCAAATACTGTTTTACTCTAAACAAAAAGTGACCTAATATTAAAAATTGATGTAATTTAAACCGAAGACACCATACAAAAAACAATGGTTCACTAGAAATCCCTAGTTTAAGTATTTATGAAAGTTCAAAAACAAGACACTTTGTAGATTCCTAAATATTCACTTTTATCCACAATATATTATTTTTATTGACAGAATTACTTAACAATAGATTAATCGTTTAAAAAGAAGCAATAAAGGTACAAAATGCGCATATCATTTTCACCCTTAAAAAAAATTCGTTTTTTCCAATCAGGTATCGGAAATTGTCAATAAAGTTTTCAAGTAAGGTATAATCATTACACACACTAAAACCACCCTCGCAAGAATATTATTTAAAATCAATCTTTGATTGACACTTCTATGGCTGAACTAATGCAACTCTTATATTATTTTGGACAGGGCTTAATTCAATAATAAAATCCTAAGTGGAATCGGTACAATAGCTTAATATTTGCAAACATTATTAAATTAATGATAAGAAGTAACCTTAATTATGTATGTCATAAATTGACCCAAAGGTCTCGTGAATAAATTGTGTTATACATTGTATTTAACAGATAAATCAAATTAAATATGGAATCTTCATAATTTTTTTTTGTATGTTTTGTTATTGATAAAGATTCTCCGAAAATCTCTAATAAAAACTTTTTTGATCAACGTGATGTTTTTATTTTTATGTAACTTATATTATGTTATTGTTCTCTGTTGGTTTTCCAAATAAAATAAAATAAAAAATCATGTTGACCCCCTACGAGAAACGAACCCGAGACTTCTTGAAACAATTAACGCAAAAAACGAACTTTTATCGGAATGTTCAATTAAAATTTAAGGATATTATTTTTTTTTTTACGAAAAGAAATAGTTACTAAAACCTTAACCAAACTTGCTTATTTTACAAGCCATTAAGTCTTCGGCGTCCTGGACGTCAACTTGACAACATGTCGGCATCTTGCGTCAGAACTACGGGACGTGGACTTCGGACAATGCTCGGGAACTGACAGTCGATCGCTTGAGTTGGAGGTTGTTTGTGGAATCCATATGCTCCACATATGGAACGGATATGAAATGATGATAATGACGATGAAGTAAAGCTGATAATTAAAAAATACGTATATGTTATCAATTAAACTTTTTTACTGGCTGTCATTGAGATTTATTTGTTAATATATTTACAGATAAGTGTGTTTGATTCTATACAGGTCTATTAACAGACGTAAGTTACATAACTAGTGTCCGAATTCTCTATTTCAATCACAACATGTTATTCAATACATTGTGATTAATGAAACGTAAAGTGATCTACGCAATTCGTACGAAAGATATCCAGTTAACTCGTCATTAAAACAAATGTGTGACAGATGTTAAAAACGTTTTCAACAAACGTAATTTGCTTTTAACAACATTTTGAACGTATACAAATACTTGTTAGACAAATTACTGGATTATACCCATGCTGGGCTGATATCAGATATTATTGATATCTCAACAGAGACAGAGAAACTGGAAAACGAATGTGGGTTATCTAGGCGTTTACAGGGCTTATGACCTGTCATTAGCTGGGTTAAGTGGCCACTTGATGTACTACAACATTTCCCATTCCGCCTATCATCTGATAACCACATTATATGACAAATTTTTGAAACTTCTATATAAGTTGAGTTTGTACAGAAGTATCCACATTTGAGTTGGTTTTTCGACAGATTTTAATATTTTTTCTCTCTAGTGACATTTGTTGAGATTATGTATTTATTTAGGTACGCGATAAATGAAAAGTAAAGTGACTTTCGTACAGCGTACAAAAGTTAGTCGTTTAGTAAATAATATTGCCTTGTGATGTAGCGGTAGCTTGTTGAGCAGTCGCGGGTTCAATTTCTGATGAAGGTCAATATAAAATATTGATTTAAATGCGATTTTCAAATAAATTATTTCATATTTGATACCTTGGACTGGTGCTGGAACGTAAAACTGATCATCTTGCTTTCACGTAACAATTGATCATGACTCACTGCTCTTGGTGTACCAATGCAGTGCCCTATGCACCATTTAGTGCGGATAAGGGAATGTTCAAAGTCGCTTAGGCTTTATTGAAAATTTTATTTGCCAATTGAAATATATATGTGGAAACATTAGAGGTAAGGCTGCATAGATTTATTTATATTTTAATGTTATACACACAGTGCTATGTTTGGTACAAATTAACAAAGAATTTTCAAATTGAGGTAACATATAGAACGTGACACCAATTACGTGGACAACACAATGTACAAGACAAATTTCTAAAGACGTGAAGTGAGCAAACAGTGGTAATGTTATGTCATGTGTATGTGTGTTGTTGTATGTGTGTGGAGTGTGGTGTATGTGTTGGGAAATCTGAATATTTAAACGCAGGAGACGATAAGTAAAGAGAAAGAGCATACCGCCGTCCTGGCAGACCGTCGATGACCATCCTACGGGTGTGTTCGGCGGAGCTGATGGATGCGGGCCTGAGGTGGGAGGAGGTGAGAGGGCTAGGATCTAGTGATGTCCACGTGAAAGAAGAAAATTACGTATTTTACTGTTAAGCTGTACTTCTTACGCTTCAAAGATAATTTTGTTTTGACGCTACGTAATAACAGCTCGTGCAAATTGATAATAAACTCGAAAACAGATAAATTTTATTGCAAATTTCTCCGATCGCGAATTATTACAAAATAAAATAAAATCACGCCTTAAGTGAAGGAACTAGCAAAACGCAAGAAGTTCCATATTGCTAGTGCTAACCCGTTAAGAAACCGCATGGAATCGGTACCGAACGATGCAGAAGATAACATGGCCTTAGGACATCGTGTTTCTGAGCCGAGACGAATGGCTAATGGCGGCTCGGAAGGGATATGGGCGGGACGTGGAGTCAGATTCACGCTGTCCTATCGCCACCGTCTTGCAACACTACCGGTATTGCAAGGAAACTCTACATAGTAAGTGTATCAAAACATGGTAAGCGTTTTAACAAAATGTGTTCAAGAAGCTCAAAAAAATATTTACAACATTTAAAAATTGTGAAAGTGAATGCTTGAATATGTATTAATCTGATATTATTGATATCTCAAAAGAGACAGAGAAACTCTGGAAATGAGTGTGGGTTGTCTAGGCGTTTACAGGGCTTATGACCTGTCATTAGCTGGGCCTAATCTGCTTGACAAAATACTGGTCGACTAGATTTGTCCAATCTACGTCAATTTTTATTTTTGTTTTCGAGTTTTCTAAACTTGCTTAGAACAAAAATAATGTCCAATTCTGCACCTTCAAGGAGAAAACTACTCCACCGGCTTATTTGGATTTTTACATATTTATTTATTTATTTATTTATTTAGTTTATTTCAGTCTTGCTTTACACTTTCATCTTAAATGCATTCCTCACTGGGGGACCCCGTGCCGAGGAACGCATTTCACAGTTTTAATGTTTTTTTTTTTCTTTTTTTTTTCTGAATTATTATTAAATCTATAACAATTTAAACAATATTAATTCACACACACACCTAAACAATGTCACTAACTAACAGTATGACCAAAATGGTATAGTATGACCATTATTGTTGTAACTTCCTGAGTCTTGAGCACAGTACCTCACAATAGCCCAATACACATCAATAGTATATATATGAATAGTCCGGTTATGGTTACCAGATGCTCTACTATTCGCATAAAAACCACATGAAATCGTAAATCTTGTTGTTGCCTATATGTGAACGTTATTATTTAGTATGAAGGTTTTAATTTATTTTTTCTAGTCATAGGTACTACCTCTTAAAACTGTTTTTCGAATGATCGTTCATGGCAAGATTTTGTTAATTCGTATACTTATAAATTTCATAAAACATTTAAAAAACAACTCATGCTTTATCATCAATGTAGAGTTCCTATCATAAGAAATGATTTTCACAAAATTGTCCCTTACTGTATTTGGAATTCGATAGCCGAACAATATTATTGACGAAGAAGTAAATGTGAACCGCTGCAGGACACACGGCCGGGAAATTGACGGAATTACGACGTAATGGCTACTGAATTCATATAAAAATATGACGCTGTAAATTAAATAGGAACACAACATCCACAATGCAGGAAAAGAGACTGTAGGTGTAGGTACTACTTACGTACATCCTCACTCAATGGTGCATAGGCCAGTGCAATGGTGCACTAAATGCAGTGAATGCCCCCATGGTGCACTAAATGCAGTGAATCTTGCATTTTACTATACATATATATATTTAATTTATTAAAATAGCATTACATAGAAAAAAATAAAGAATTTTCTTTTCTTTTTCAATCCAATGCTCCCTAGGAGTTATTACAATAAACTCATTTAGGGGCAATAAAAAACACATATTCAATCATTAAACATCTCAACAGAGACGAGACATTTGGAAGGGAATATGGATATCTAGGCGTTTACAGGGCTTATGACCTGTCATTGGCTGGGTTAAGTGGCTACTTGATGTATTACAACATTCCCCATTTCACCTAGTATTTGATATCCATATCTGCCAATATACAATAAAATGGCGCGACGCTTCACATGTGAACACTCTCTGTCATCCATTGAGAAAATTGCTAAGCATTTTAGCAGAAACCTTTATGATTGCAAGTGAGATTCTTACCGAAATTATATCATCTACTAGGAAACGCCTGAAGATGAATCTTCAATTTGTTATGCTTATAACTTTTACCAGCTAATTTTTACTAGGTGAAATGGGGAATGTTGTAATACATCAAGTGGCCACTTAACCCAGCCAATGACATGTCATAAGCCCTGTAAACGCCTAGATATCCATATTCCCTTCCAAATTTCCCGTCTCTGTTGAGATGTCAAATTGTAATTATTAGCCCGTAATGGGTGAAATCCAGTTTTTGTCTACAAGTATTTGGACACACTCAAAATGTTGTTTATAACAAATATACATTTTATTCTAATACGCACTGACATCGCTTAGATCACAAAATAAACACAATATATACAAAAAACAGAACCAATGCAATGAAAACATAAAACCTAAAGAAACAATAAAGTGAATTATTACAGTAACAGCAAAACCATATATTATATCGATGCAAGTAGAAAAGGTATCATTCAAAATACTTATTAAAATGATGTTTCTTCAAATCAGAGGTCCTGTTTCGATAGTTAGATACAGGGATCTAAAACATGTCAGGTAACAAATTAAATTCGGAAAATGCTATGTATTTTAGAGATCTGGTACCGAATTTTGTTGTATTTGCAGGTTCTAAATGATTTTTATTGCGTGAACGGGTGTTGTGCTGATGAACGTCTCTATTAAAAGTGGTCTCGATGTTTGTGTGCATTGAATCAAAAATTGTATGTATTATTTAATTAGTAATTACGTATGTAGGAAGCATGTGAAAGGGCATGATTTTTGTCTCAAAGTATAATTTTTTTATATGTGTATCGTACGGCAAGTGAAAAATATTTCTAACTGCTCTATTCTGTATTACTTAGACCTCCGAAATCTTTTGCTTTGTTGCATATTTGAAAGTAGGATGATCCGTCTTACGCTTCAGTATAAGTTACGAGCATAGTGATGTGGCTGACGTGTTGGCAGCGAAGTTGCCAAAATACAGAACTCTATTTTACATATAAGAAGTTTATGGCTTTGAGAGCTTATGTTATATGTAATTAGTTATATGTAGGTTTCAATTGCCAATGTATACAATAAAATAAAATAAAAATGTTTATAATTAGAGGTTTCATCACAGAAATGTTGCATTAACATGTTATTAGCAATAGCCGTTAATATAAGGTTTTACATTGCATTAAAAACCCTTCAGTAAATTGGCTTTTACATAATAGCAAATTTGCTGTTTTACGCTAAACAAAAAGTGACCTTATATTAATAATTGATATTTTTATTCAATGACACCTTACAATAAACTATGGTTCACTAGAAATCCCTAGTTTAAGGTAGGTATAAGTGCATAAAACAAGACACTTTGGGAGATTCGAAATATTCAATGTTTTCTCTATATATTTATTTTATTACAGGAATTATCGTAACTATAGATTAATCGTTTTAAAAGAAGCAATTATGTACAAAATGCCATTTCTTTCACCCTTAAAATAAAATTTCGTTTTTTAATCAGGTATCGGGGATAATTGTCAATAATGTTTTCCAAGTAGGTATATATCATTTACATTCTAACACCCCCCGAAGAATTTTTATATATTTTTATTGACTCGTCTATGGCGGACTAATCACTCTTATATTATTTTGGGAAGGGCTTAATTCAATAATATAATCCTAAGTGGAAGCGGTAAATAGCTTATTTGCATACATTATTAATTGATAAGAAGTACACTTAATTATGTATTCATAAATTGACCCAAAGGTCGTGAATAATATGTGTTATACATTGTTTTACAGATAAAACAAATTAAATATGTATCTCACGAAGTATCGTCTATGCAAAGATCGCTGGTACCAATAAGGCTTTGTATTGATCAACTTTGGAAGGTAAAACACCCTAAGCTCCTCGTGAAAACGCAGTCCAAAATAAGTCTTCTACTGCATACAACAAAAGCTAAATTCGTTCGTATTGGCGTAGGATTTAAGGAAGCTGATGCAGTTTCTAAGCGATGAAACAGATTAGGTTTGTAGCTACAGGATGGCTAGAAAGATTCTAATTGGGAGATTCCCTAAGCTGGGTCCATGGTATGCTACTGACGCGGTCCCCCATTGTCCGATATAATCTAAAGGTTAGTTTATTGTGCAGTTCATCGGGACCACCGTGTACTTAGAGGAACTTAGAGAGCTTTTACATATAAAACGAATGCTTTGCATTTAATTTTAAACTGCACACTTATGGGCGTAGTAGAATTATTTTATGGGAATGAATGACCTATTTCGAATTAAAAGGCATATTATTACACTCTTCGTATGTATGGAGTAACAAAACTCGTAGTACAACCCGAAAGCCGGTTAATCTACATCATATTCGGAGTTAAATGTGAGATATGACTTTTAATCTGAGCTTATTTTATTTCCTATTAAAGCTTTCAAAAGTACCGTAGTTAAGTACACAATTTTTTATTGAAATTCAGTTTTCGTATTTGTTCTCTTTTTTAATAATATTCGTTTTGATAATAAAAATACATTAGTAAGAATTTCTCAAAAAAAAAATCTTACTAAATTTTCTCGAAAACTATGGGTCAAATAAAGAAAAAATATTGTGTAAAGTCGATTCAAAATATGACTTGGATTCACTGCTTCCCCGCTTGTACATTAAATAGATTTACACGGTGAATAAGGGACATTATTTAAAAATTAAATACCTACTAACTGTTGATATTAAATCTCGTTTAGTTTTACAACAGGGATAGGTTCAATTTATCGTTATTAACAGTTAAAAATGAGTGGTAATAATTTGAATTCTATTCTCCCTAGTTAAAAATTAAAACTTACTAACTAACCATCACGCCATTTCCCCAAAGTGGTGGGTAGGCATAGAGGATAGAACGCCATTCCACTCTGTCCCGGAACACTTCCCTCGCATCCTCTACATTCGTAAATCTGTCATAAAACACTTATAAATTTGAAAGTTTTATCTATTATTAACGATCTATACAAGACTATAAAGTGATACGTTGTCACGCGAACGCGTTCGTTTATCCATACAATCATAGTCCTTGAGTTCTTGCACTAAAGTAACGTTTTTTTCACACTTCTTGGATATTGACATAAAGGATGTAAGTGTTGTCTTATTTTTACAATACTTTATTTGTTAAAAGAGATAAATTAATTGAAAATATTTGTTACTGAAAATCAGTCGACAGTTACATCATAACCACGGGACGTGGACCTGGCAGGAACTGGGGGCCAATCGGTTCGGCTGGAGGTAGATTATGGAATCCTTAAGCTCCACACAGGGAGCGGGATATGGAATGAGGATCATCATTATTTATTTATTTATTTATTAAACCACCTCAACAAGCCAGGAGGCCTAATTACAGAGGGGAGCAACGTCACAACCACCCAGGCTTGAGAAAAAATATCTTTTTATTTTGGCGTTCTCACCGGGAATCGAACCCGGAACCTCCGTATCGTGAGTCCAGCGTCTTAGCCATTACGCTACGGAGGCCGCCAATATACTACTACTACTTACTACTTTTCTCTAATCCGCACCCAATGGTGCATAGGGCACTGCATTAGTTCACCGAGTGCAGTGAATCTTGTTAATTTGTTACATGAAAGCAAGTTGATCAGTCTTACGCTTCAGCGCCAATCCAAGGTATCACATATTTTATCATAATAATAAAAATATTGTTTCTTTAGGAATGACTCTCTTTTTTTTTATTTATTTATGTATTAAGAGAACATACAGCTTATAGGTACATGGGAAAAAAGCATACAATTAGGAAATAAAAAATTGAAAACAGCTACAAGTCCTCTTAAATTATTAACAGTACAAACAGTCAAAGGATTATAATACAATCATAAAGTAGAAAAGTTTAAAAGAGAAAAAAACAACATTGAGCAGCTTCAGCACTACTAATACACAGTGGATAATGTAAATTCGATTAAACTTATATTATACCTACTTAAAAAAGTCTTTGCACGAATATTTTTACATAGCCTTAGAATGTTAACAACATTGGCCATTTACTCACATCAATTATATTTTGTATCAATAACGATGTATTGAATTGATTTGATCGGCTATTAAAATATTTAATTAATTTATCAGATCGGATTTGCGTACAAATTCAATTAAGGGGTTCTCGTTAGTAACAAACATTTGCAAGTGATTATTTGTCTTAATTTTGCAATCTGACGGATGAAATAAATAAATGATTATGAAATAAATACCTCTCATATGTGGCCCCTAAACACTTGACCAATGTCGATGTAGCTTTAAGAAACGTTCAACCGAAAAGGATAGGACATAAAATAGACATTTGAAAAGATGTCATTAAATTTAAATTTTACCTACCATAAATATTACATTACAATAATATGTTCTCCTACTTGTGGTATATTAGATTTTTTCAAAGAAACATTTGAACTCTTTGATATACTTAAATATTTCATTTTCGGGCTGCTTTCAAGAAGTCGGAAATAACTGTGTCAGATAGCAGAAAACAAGTCGTGCTGGAGAGTGATTCGAACCTAGAGATTCTAATCCGGAGTCCCCGAAACTAACACTAGACCACAACCCGGTTTAAATTTACAAGCAAATTCCACATTACGTGCACGATATCCTTCTTCTTCTTCTATCCCTTATCCACACCCAATGGTGCATAGGGCACTGCATTGGTAAACCAAGTGCAGTGTATCTTGATCATTTTTAATACATGAAGATAAGGTGATCAGCCTTACGCTTCAGAACCAGTCCAAGGTATCGCACGATATCCTTCGAAATCAAAACCATAATTATTATTCTCTACAATAATAATTATTTATTTGCTTAGGTTCATATAAAAAGGAAATAAAATGCCTTTATCGATACGCACACAAATATAATTATTTTACAATTTTTTTTTTTTATTAGAAAAAAGATTATGCGCTGTCACGTTACTACCGGCCGCTTCTCCATACAATCGCAGTCCGTGATTTTCTCCGTAGAATTTAGCACTAGAGAAATGATTTTTTCACATTTTTTTTATATCGACCATATAATTACTGCACTTTTACTGGACTGATCATCTTACCTTCATGTAATAAATAAGAAATGATCAAGATACACTGCACTTGGTGTACTGATGCAGTGTCCCATGCACCGTTGGGTGCGGATAAGGGAAAGGAGTAATTTTTTTATGGAAACGCCCCTTCTAGTGAATTCTTATTCGAAGAGTTGAACTTTTTGATTCATTCATCTTAATTCATGTTTAAATTAAGCTATAGATTTTGTTTTACTTGAAAAGATCCGAAGCGGTCATTTATTGAATCGTGAATGACCATCTTACCATAACCGTCAGTTATCCAAAATCTAAACTTGTATTTAAATAGACAAGCCAAAAATTACTGTTATTAAACACTGCTTCCTCTGTAACATCTCATTTTCGATCTTTATTAAATATCGACCAATCTCTCGATTATTCGATCGTGCGTTGAAAAATCGCAGAAGAATCGTAGGTAGGTGTATTATGTGTTATGCTCTTTTGCCTTATTAGAAAGTAAGATTTCGATTACAATATCAGATCAATATTGCCAAACATTATTTTGGTTGATTATCTTATCAATCGTTTATACTTTGGAGTCAGGTGCTTCGCGGAGAAAATTTAAATTGAAACCTACGTTCGGAAAATCGATAATGGTCTGTAACAATTTGTTTGATCAATTTGTGAAATAAAAATATTGAATTCAAGCGTTGTTATGTTGGGTTAGAGCTTTAATAAACCCATACTTAACTTTTACTCCAACATTACCTGGCTTCGAAAAATGCATTCTTATGTTACTACTACTACCTACTACTTTCCCTTATCCATACCTAATGGTGCATAGGCGTTGGAACACCAAGTGCAGTCGTACGCTTCACTGCCAGTCCAAGGTATCACAGGTGAAATATTATATATGAAACCACCTGTAAATAAATATTTCATTTACATGACTTCAAGTTTAATTATAAATTCAATGTTTTTTTACACGCATTATGTATGCAGTCGTGAAAAAAAGTGGTGACTGTATAACTAATGACAGTTGTTATAAAAAATATTTGGAGTGTGTCCAAATACTTGTAGATAAAAACTGGATCCGCACACTAAGTGTGTCTTAAGCCATGTTTTCTTAAATAAATAAAGGTATTTAAAATACTAAAAGAAGACTTAATGCTGTTGAAACGCGATCTCTCAGGCTTATGTATGGTAAGACTATGAATAGTAGGTGTACAAATGTCGGAATTAGAGCAAAGTGCAAGGCTGAGACAAGCATTATCGACAAAATTAAGACAAGGCTTTTGCGTTGGTTTGGGTATGTGGAGCGAATGAGTGATGAAGGAACGGCTAAAATAAGTTATTATGCAAGTGTGCCTGGATTTAGAAGCCGAGAAAGGCCGATAATTTCATGGTATGATCAAGTACAAGTACTTGAAAGTGAAAAATGGAATAATCGGCGCGTGTGCATGAGAAGATGTAGAGGAAGCGAGGGATGCGTGCCAGGACAGAGTGATATAGCGTTTTATCCTTTCCGCCTATTTCTTTGGGGCGTGATGAGTAGTTAGTTGAAGTTTTTAATATAGTTTTACACATTAGTTTTTTATGTATGATAATTGGACTTAGGCTTGCACTGATGCGTCAGTCTTCATAAAATAAAATGATTAAAATACAATGCTCTGGTGAAACAACTACCTACATGCAGTGGCCCGCACACCATATAATGTTTTTTTGAAGCTCGCAATTGAGTCTCTAGTGAGGTGTCATGACAAGCAGCCAAAGAGGAAAATACAAATATACGTAGTTGTGATGCAGAAATTATGTAAGCTTTTTTTTTATTGTTTACAGTGTACGAAATAAAATTAATGTCATTGATTAGGAAACTCGGCTATCTAAAGAAATCGGGGTCCAAGAATACTTTACAATACAAATAGAAAGGCTAATAAAAATGTTATAACGCTACCAAAACGGCTATCAAAAACCGAATCATTTATCAATTAACATTAGATGGCCAGTCTATACAGAATCACAATTTCACAGTGCCTACTTTCTAAGCAATTGTGGATTTTAATATTATAATCATTTGTAAATACCTGAAGGGCCTAACCACAAAAATTACATCCAGTTATTCTGATTACTGGGTCAACAGACGTTATTAAAAACCCTTTTCAACGCAAATTGCTCTCGGTAATACCATCATTACTGTTAGCCGTCAATTTGACCAACCGAACTCCCTACATTTTTAATGAAATTTTGAGCACAAGTACGAAATTTCAAAATCATCCAACCGCAATCTAATGGGGATATTCTTGGTGTTATTTTTACCAATGGTTCAGTTCCTGAAGTTGTAATTTACATATTATATTATTTCAACTTTCCAATTCAGTGATATTAGAACCTTTAGTTGATTATATGGAGTACCTACGTAATGATAAGAGATCCAGTTTTAGAGTACTGTTTCTATAAAGCCTTCGTACGTTGCTGAAGTTAAGCCTTATTAAGAACAAATATAAATAAAGGTTACGTGCCAGCACCTAGGATAAGTTGGTAATAAATTAAATAATATGTTTTATTTTGAAGTTATTGTTATTACAAATTTAAAAAAAAAATGGTTTACAAATCGATGGCCCGTTGCATCCTGAGACAACTAAACAAATGCAAATCTATGATAGTGAAACTATGGACATACCCCCCTTAATTAATCTCATCTGATTTAACTATGAAGTCACTATTATTTACTGCCTTACTTAATTATGTAAGTACTTTATTTTATTCTCAAAACACTAAATGCTTTCATTTCTATGTTCTTCTGACATATATGCACTTGTATTACGTATGTATATGGGCGAGTTTAGCTAACAGTTTATCACAAGTTTTATCTAACAGTTTATCACAAGGTTTAGCTTACAGTTAATCACAAAGTTTAGCTAACAGTTTATCACAAAATTTAGCTAACGGTTGTAAGTCAAAAAGTTTAGGTACTAATTGTGAATTCCAAGCTCCCAAAATGCAAATATTTGTTTAAAAAAGTGACCAGTTAATAAAAATAAGAAATATAGAAATATGTAGAAATAAAAAATAACAAGTTCAATACGTAATCACTCATTAAAAGAAAAGTAATTCTTATTTATTTTTAAATTGACAGTTGAGTTGTTAGGTAAATGTCAATCAATTGTTTTAATATGAAGTCTAAGTAACATTTTGATATGACGGCTCCTAAAAACTTGCACAGTAGCAAACTTCAATCATGTGTTAGGTGTAAAAATAAAAGCAATATCATTCACACTTTTGCAAGTCGTGTGCTGAATAATTAATCATTTCATTATATTTACTGTTAGAGATAAACGTGAGATGTGATGAAAAAATATTTAAAATGTGTTTGTATTAAAATACAGGCGCTGATGTGTAAGACTGATCATCTTGCCTTCGTATAAAAAATGATCAAGATTCACTGCACTTGGTATATATTATAATTTAAAAAAAATACTATGTACTACCACTTTTCGCTATCTCCATTTTTAATTAAATGGAGGAAAGGACACAGATATTGGTACACCAAGTGCAGTTTATCTTCGTTATTTTACTGTCTGAAAGCAAGATGAATAGTGCTACGCTTTAGCACCATTCTAAATCATAAATATAAGAAAAAATATGTGAAAACCACATTTCATATTGTCCCCACGGTAATTGAACTCGGGACGTTTACCACTGGGCTACGTAGGCAGACAAGTATGATTTAGCGAGTTTAAAATTTAATTTATTTTAGCGCGCCGCGCCGCCAATTCCTGGACGACTTGCAAAAATATGGCGGGACTGCTGAGACTCGATATATCACGATGCAGTGTCGAACGAGACAAATACAGACCCTTAGGTCAAATTTAAGAAGAAGAAATTGATTTTTTACTTTGTATCGTGTTTGGTAACTTGGTAAGATTTAATTTTGACTGCTAATTTTTATCCAAGTCTAGTGGTCGAACGCTTAAACAGCCAACTTGAAAAATATGGCGTTGATCATCGAACTGGTCACTTTACTTACCTACATACTTCGATAGAGAATAGCATCTGTTAGAACCAGATCACTTTCTCCTGTCGCTACGTTGTTGGTTGATACTTACTTACTTGTGCCTACATTACATTGTACATACTTAATCGAGAGTAATCCTTTTATCTCGAGCAAATTTTTTCACAGTCCTTGACCATGTTAATTGAAGTATTCAATAAGGAACACTTTTTATTTGGTCTACCCATAAGTTTGGCTGAGTTTTTGGTTTCTCGGATTTTGCTAGGATGATTTACACTGTCATTTCTTGTGACAAGTTGCCCCAGTAAATCCTTGATTCCTACTTCCATATCCCTTTTGTCTATGACTTCCTCTATCCCAAACTCCAACATTGTCTGTGGCACTATCTTTTGCACATCGCGGGTAATCTAAAATTTATATGTAACATTATTATTTGGCATCTGTCAAACACCGCACGCATTGAAAACGCATCTCATCCGCATCTTACGCATCGCGACCGCATCTTACGCCGCAACCGCATCTCATCCGCAACGCAACGCATCTATATTCAACTTTGAACAATTCAAACAAATCATCCCAGTGTCATTGTGTTTATTGTAAATTCTTGTGTTCTGTTTGTGATTAGTTGATGTGCAGTGCAGACCAGATGTTCCTGTTTCATCATCCATTCTCCATCAAGGTAGGGGCAATTTTATATTGGATTGACTGGTGGTGTGGGTCTCCTGGCATCGCCTGGGAGCTGGATCCGTTCATCCATCTTCTCCCGCCTTCATCCGAGACATAAATTCTTTCCCGCATCAGAGGCTCTAGTTCGTTCAGATTAAAGTCGACAAAAACGCGCTTCGCCGCATCATCTTGGTCTAAAAACTCTATCCGTTTTCCACGGAACCGTCTTTTTGCTCGCTATCCCTAAAAACAGCCAGTGATTGCCAGCTTTCCTGGCGTTTTCTGTAACAATGTGTTCAATACACTAATTTAAATTATTAATGTTGCATTTTAGGCACAGTCTATCAAAATAAGCATGAAAACCAACCATTCCAAACGAGAACTCTCATTTTTCGTAATAAGTCTTACAAATCTGGTTCAATATTGATTGCATAATATATTTCAGTTTTTTGTCGAATTAGAAAACTCGCGGTTTTTTAATATATTTTTTTTTATGGTTTTATGATGCAAACTTTCAAATATCAACACTTGGTTTAGGTAGTCGTTTTTTATGTATTATGGTAGCTATTACCGTGTCGTAAGAATTAAAGGTGCGGAATCTCCGTGTCATTACTTTTTCTAAATAATTTACTCTGCAAGGCAGATCAAGATGTATTAATAAATTAATGCATTTTACATATGAAAATTATTACGATACACCATTTTCGGTGTATCAGTACAGTGCTATATACAATAGTAAAGTATAAGGTGCCGATAAAAGAAGAGCAATAAATACAAATGGGTAGCCAGTTAGTTAATTTTTTCCTAATGTATCAATGCCGTTAAAGTATCACTTACTGCAGACGCTGACTGAATATTAATTTATTTAACAAAATGAATAACGAGTTTATCAATACTTAAGGACTTTAATTGAATTTAAATAAAGCAGTAAGCTGACATGATAAATTATTCGGAATTTATTTCGTTCTTCAGTGCCTCCGATTTATGCAATCATAACTACGAGAAAGATTAATTTAATGATACATTATTTGTTAATTGAGACATTATAACAACAAACCTTAAACGAGAAAATTGTTTACATAAAACATATCAATGTCTTCAGTGTAAACTTTTTAAATCCGCTTTTGGTCGACAATGACTTCAATGACTTAATGATGCAGTTTTGTTTCATTACTTTATACGCATGTCCTGTACAAATTTGACATCTCCAACTTATTCAAATAACGCAGAAAATTATTGTGAGAAAATTTTATGTTTCCATTACTTCCATAAACCCATACTGTAAAACTCATATCTCCGCCATTTCGCTTGGGACCTGATAAAATTGTGTTATTTCTTTCATTTTTATATCCCTACAGAGATGAGTTAGAATTTTTTTAAATTCAGGAATATGGATATTCGAGCGTTTACAGGGCTTATAACCTGTCATTGACCTGAATTTGAAAAAAATTCTACCTCATCTCTGTAGAGATATAAAAATGAAATATATACCTACTCCCGTCTTAGGATAAAATCCAGATTTGTGTACAAGTATTTGAACACGCCCAAAATGTTGAATAAAATTCCTGGTCTAAATACAAGTTAAATAAATTGCAGAGTCATCTGCAGGCGATTACGAGTAATTAATTTAACTCGGTCAGAGTCTTAATTACAAAAATAAAGTAATTTATTAAAATACTTAACTTCAATATCAATGCATAGATGGAGCTTTTAACGCGCTGGTGGATGATTCTCGATTCGTAGCATATTTACAAAATATTTTTTTTTACCTAGTGTGGATATTCGCTAATAAGCGGAATGGGGAATGTTGTAGTACATAATGACAGCAGCCAATGACAATAAGCCCTGTAAACGCTCGAATATCCATATTCCTGAATTTGTAAAAAATTCTACCTCATCTCTGTAAAAAAAAATGAAATTTACACCTACTACCGTCTTGGGATAATCCAGATTTGTGTACAAGTATTTAAACACGCCCAAAGTGTTGTGTTATTTCGTTGTGCTCTTTCGGTAATTTGTTCAAAAGTGTTTTTTTGCTGTAAATACAAGTTAAACCGTTTTAACTTGTAAATGTAAATAAGTATATTATAAACTGTTTAAATTTTACGAAATTTAAGTTTTTTGGGCTCTAGGCGCCTCATTTGCTTTTTATGTCATCACAACATGGAGATAAAAATATTTACATTTTTAGGTAAAACGAACCACTGAAGTTCAAACTGGGAGCTATCAATTTTGAATGTTAAGGTTATATATATAAAAATATGATTACACCCATAGTTGGATTTGTTTTCAATATCCATGCAATTTATCATGCAATATACTACTCACAGAAATGGCAGTAAAATATTGACGATAGAAAATATTTATTTTTTAAGTAGGTACCTTAAAAATTTTTTTTTTTTATCTTGCAAGTTAACGTATTGTCATGATAAAAACCTAGTTTAATCGAGATCTAATTTTTGTAAACTGCGCCTGATTTATTTACGTTTCATGAATATATAACAACCAGCAAATTGAAGATTAAATTCCAAACCCATTTTGCGGCCTCTGTCGCATGTAAAAAGTATGAAGAAAAAACAAAAAAAAAAATGTTACCCTCAGTAATCCCCTTAAATTAAATTACCGCACTAAATTTCGTTAATCCAATAGAACGAGTGACGAAAATTGACAGTTTATGAATATGGTAATCATACAAAGTTGCTGGAAAACGTGCAGAAGGCGCGCGCACGCGTCGTGCGCTTCGTGCTCGTCGTGCTCATGTCTGCTTACCGCTCAAATGTTCAACAAATCTCCCAATGGTAAACAAATTATTACCACAAACGTATAATCACTCATTAGATAAGTAATCTTCAGAAGCAAGATGATTCAATTAGCTGTCTAATCAGTGTCTATATAATCTTTATACATTAGTTAATTTGAATACGTTGGTAAGTATGCTTATTATTTGGCGTCGTGAATTTTTCAGCACAATTTACTTTTGGTGCTAAATATCTATAAAAATCCAGTCACGACTTTATCTAAAAAACGTAATGCCGCATTTTGATTATAAGAAATGCTTGTTTATCTGCTGAGTTATCTAGTGTTTAATTATTTATCAATGTTTTTTTCACAAATAGGATAATATCGCTATTATAATCTTTTGTTTTTTAGGATACCTACCTATCGATATTTTCCCTAATAATAATAATAATAATCGGCTAACTTATAACGCCCCATTTTTGTGAAAAATCACCTCAAGGGCGCTTTACTATTGGGTTCATTCCGATTTTTTATTTTTTATTAAAAAAAAATTGATTGAAAAATTACAATATCGAGGGAATTTTTTAAAATTTTTACGATAACTATGGTAGTAGACCAATTACTTTTTGTCTGCACTAACGCCGTCGAACGTAAAGCCAAGCGTTTGGTATGATAATTGGTGTTGTGATGGCTGGTCTCCATTTCTGTACAAACTGCCAGCCATATATTTATAACAACGCGTGTCTAAATTAAACAAATGACCTCTGCGTGTTAGAAGCCGCCTCAGTGGCATATCAACTCTCATTGGCTCGGCAATGTCCAACAAACCGCATCCGACTTTCCAACTTTACTTCCACCAATAGTCATATAGACCGAAGCGACCGCACTAAGAAAAATTCACACATTTCCATCTACGCCTGCAAAAACACTGCAAAGAAAAAAAATCAACGTGTAAAAAATGCCAATGTAAATTGATACAGAAATGCACAAGGGCTTTAAAAACACTTATGTTTTTTTATTCCGTGCAATTGCTAACTTGGTTAGAATCGTCTTCGATGCCATCGCTAAACATCATTCCATATTGATATTACGGCAAACACACCATGCGTCATTACTGAACTTAATTCAACCGAGCGGCACTTCATTAAAAAAGCGTAGATGAATTGTTTAAATTAAGTGATTTGCATGGTATTTCTTTACGCAGTGGTTTGTTTTTGCTAGTTTGGTGCGGTTTTACAACTTAAGTTAAATTCTAATAAGGCACAAATAGCCAAGGATTGTTCGTTTTGCTTCTGAGTGGATCTCCCCTACTTGCGCATTGTGTGAAGTCTTATGATTGGTCGCTAACGCTTTGGAATGTTTGGTAGGCATGTCTTGCGCATGCGCGAGGTGGGATTATAATAACATTTATAATGACGTTGGCACGGATTTACGAATGATGTTAGGCACATATAAATTGTAATAGGTAAATTAAGAGTGTACTGCTATAATATTAGAATTAAGTAAATAAGAGATAATAAAAAAATGTATGGATACCTACAGCTTAAGATATAGAGGGAAAACCTTTTTATTTTTCTGAACTATGTTTTATTGACTACTACTACTACTTTCCCTTATCCGCACCCAATGGTGCATAGGGCACTGCATTGGTACATCAAGTGCAGTGTATCTTGATCATTTTATTGACTAAGGATTCTATATTAGGTACAATTTTACTAAAATATGGGTAGGTAGATGAGTTATTTTATATATTTATATTATTTTACGGATTTCTTGGGTTATACTTAGTATTTAATAAAATTATTTTCAATGCAGTCACAAGTCGTGAAATTTTATTTGTAATAAAATAAGTACTTACCTACAATACCTACATCATCCAGAAGTTTTCTTTATTTGTTTAAAATGACGTTAAGACATAAAAAAAATTTATACACGAATTGGAGTTTTTAAGAACTATCAAATTAACAGCTAAATAACTTGTGGTGGAGTGGGATCCAAATCTACATATTTTAATCTGAAGTCCGCGATTCTAACCACTAGACCACAACTCGCTTTAACTAATTTCATTTTTAAGAATACAAAATGTTATGTATTATAAAACACGCTTTAAAAACCTGCCGTTTTCCGGAGCACTTTCCAACAAATATGATAAATTCTCTTCCACAAGAGCCTCTATACTCTGATTTATTACGCCCGTTATTGACGTTCGTCTAATAACGGTAACATGAGGCCAATCAACAATCCATCTGATTAGTTACATGCATATCTTTATTACTATAAGTGTAAGTTGCCGACAGAACTCAAAACGTTTTGCAATGGCGGCTTAACTTACTGTGATAATTGAAAAGTAATTAACCGGAGTATTTTAATAATTGTGGACTTAAATATCATCACTCTTTACTGTAATGGATCTAAAATCATCGCCAGATGTTAAATATGTATCAATCCTCTAACTATATTACACCATTAATTATTTAAACATTTCTTCAGTACTTAAAATGAGTGTTCATGACTTAGGATGCTGTAAAAAAATGTCAGACCGATTTAACAATTATTTTAATAAAATGAAAGTTTTGGTATAGGCTACTAATAAAATGTAATAAAAAACATTAAAAAGTACCTACTGTAGAAAAGTTTGAAAAAATCGAATCCGTATGAAGCAGCGTGGAACAAGACAAATATACGAAATAAAATTGATTCAATTGGTGAGGCAACGGATGCAGCAACCCTTGATATCTACTGTCATCCGGCGAAGGAGTTTCAGCTGGCTGGGTCATATACTACGAGAGCCTTACCCATTCCTTACCCATGCTTGCCTATTTTACAAGGCATCAGGTTCTCGGCATCCTGGATGTCTACTGTTGACAATCCGTCGGCAGTTTTCGTCAGAGCTGCGGGACGTGGACCTTGGACTTAGGAGGATGCACGGGAACTGGCGGCCGATTGGTCAGCTTGGAGGCAGTTTGTGGAATCCTTATGTTCCACATAGGGAGCGTATATGGTAAGATGATGATGAAATATTGTATATTTCAAATCTTCCAGAGTGCGATTTTCTAAGTCTTGTTTTTAACCATTTTATAGCAGAAACTAGGGATTTCGTGTGATCCATAATTTATTTTTTTACTGTATTTATTTATTTTATTTTATCCTTAATTTATTGTCCTACGATTGATTTAAATATTCAACATTTTGGGTGTGTTCAAATACTTGTACAGAAATCTGGATTTATCCCATGACAGGTCATAAGCCCTGTAAACGCTCGAATATCCATATTTCTGAATTTGAAAACAATATACTTCATCTCTGTAGGGATATAAAGAAATGAAAGATATAAATATTAGATATTATTGATATCCCAACAGAGACAGAGAAACTCTGGAAACGAATTTGTAACTCTGGCGTAATGGGGAATGTTGTAGTACGTCAAGTGGCCACTTAACCCAGCCAATGACAGGTCATAAGCCCTGTAAACTCCTAGATAACCCACATTAGCTTCCAGAGTTTCTCTGTCTCTGTTGGGATATCAATAATATCTAATATTTATATCTTTCATTTCTTTATATCCCTACAGAGATGAAGTAGATTGTTTTCAAATTCAGAAACATGGATATTCGAGCGTTTACAGGGCTTATGACCTGTCATGGCATTAATCCAGATTTGTGTACAAGTATTTGAACACACCCAAAATGTTGAATATTTAAATCAATCATATGGGTATAATCCAGTAATTTGTCTACAAGCATTTGTATTCATTTAAAAAAATGTTGTTAAAAAGATATAAATATTCATTATCACCATAAGATCAGTTTTTGTTTTCATCTCATGTACCTAAAATACTGTTTACTATTGTTTTTAATTACATAAATAACAGAATTATTGTCAAAGCTAAATTAAAACCAGTAATACTATAAATAAATTTGGGGATGAAATCCGTCTCCAATATTAAGATTTATTACGATAACATTGAACTTTAAATGCAAACCGGACAATAAAGAATAAAGATGCACCTTCATACGAGTTCGGTGATCTTAAACTTAAAGGTCGTGATACCCAACCACGACCTTGCCCAACAGATCCCCGAAAGCCTCTTCGTTATAACGCAACCGTAACGGAATAACGGCGTCGTTAAAATTTATTACGGTCGGATGCGTTCGGTGATTCATGCACCGGAGTGCAAGTGATCTTTAGATGCATATTTTTAAATGTCTTTTAAATAATAACTCACGACGCTATATGCCAAATTAAAATTTTTGATGAGATTTATGCTGTGTTTTCTTTATGGTTACCGAATACCTGCTTAATAAATAATTTTGAGAAAGTTATTTTTTTTCACCTGGTAGTGATTACTTTGTTTTTATATTACTATGATCACCTTTGTTTTTATTAATCATGTGTTTAAAATTGTTATTTGAAATGTATGCAGTCTTATAATATTTGCACGTATTTCCATTATTATGAAGATTATTTAAATTTGTAAATACTATTGTAATGAAGCCTTGTGCTTAAACAAAGCGATCAAGTCGTGGTGGAGGGGGTATGCGGATCTAGACTTGGGACTGAAAGACTACGACGCTACCACTAGGCTACCACCTGTTCAAAGTAGTAAAAGATTATTGAAAATAATAATATTAGAAATGTTCAACTTTTAGCTTTCAGGTTTCGTTCAAATACACCGTTTCCCACGATGAGGCCGCGAAACTCCAGAGGGGGATTATTCATGATATTCTGAGAAAAAATCTTCAACAAAGTTTTTCAAAAAACTCAATTCTAATTTCTTAAAAAAATGATTAAAATATGAATAAAAATTCACGCGTGTAATACCGTCCATTTTTGAACTGGCTAACACCACGTGACCTGCACCAATTTCAGATATGAAATTCGAATTTTGAATGTCCGCACAAGGCAAGGCGTTCGGTGACCAGAGCGGACCCCCACTCCTCCCCGCCCACCGCCACCCCGCCACCGCTAGCATTTCAAACAGAAGCCAGTATTATATAGTCGCTTTTTATTAATACTTTTTTAAAATTAATTATTAAAAATGCCCGGATCAAAAAACTTTATAAGGATTTTTTTCTCAGAATACCATGAACAATCACCCTCCGGAGTTTCGCGGTCTCATCGTGGGACACGGTGTATAGAATTTACTATCATAACACAGGCTAAAGTAATTCACTGGTGATATCTCAACCAAACAGCTGTTATTTACAATAACCTAACCTAACATAAATAACGACTAACCTAACTTAACAACGATTATTTTTTACAATAGTCTGGTGGCCTCCATGAGGATTAATGAGCGGATGCTGGACTCACGATACGGAGGTTCCGGGTTCGATTTCCAGTGAGAAAAATATTTATTTCATCTTTTGAGCTATTTTGAAACAACAATCTAAAGTAAATGTGCCAGAATAATCTAATGAATAGATATAATTTTTAAATATGCATCTTTACTTCTACTGCTAAACTGCTTTATCCGCACTCAATGGTGCATAGAGCGCTGCATTGGTACACCAAGTGCTGTGAATCTTGATCATTCATTACATGAAGACATTAGTCTTACGCTGCACATTTAAGATTTATTACGATAGGTAAATAATAATAGCTGTTGAGTAAGAATGTTTATATTAATCTTTAAGTTTAAGACAGTCGCAACAAATAACCCTAGTAAAGTTATACTGTTGATAAACGTACATTTCTTTTTCATACACGCGTGCTGATACTTGCGCGTATAATACGCCAATGATCTCCAAAGCTCGCGCAGGCCTCCCTCCACGTCCGTCTTCCCGCGCGGCCGGGCGGCGAGTGTCGAGATATCGATTTCATTGAATCATCGCGAGAGAGGGACGGAGCTAGACAGGGATGTTGCGCGGACCACGCCGCTCTAGTTAACCTCTCAGTCTTCCGGGGGTCTCTACATCGGCTAGATGGAATTAGTCCAGTAGTATGGCGATAACGGCCAATGGCCACTCTCACTCGGTCTTAGCGGCGCTTTTCCGTTACCTGATAACGAGCAACGACGTCAGACCGGTGCGCGACTTGTAACGGGGGTGACGCGTCCTCCGCGTCTAACGCTCTCCGCTCCGTCACGAGAATTCGTCGGAATTTTTCCAAATCCTACCGCAGTTTCCGCAGAACTAAAAAACAATCAGTTTATTCCCATAAACACCCAATAGTTTTTTCATCGTGATTTAAATGTGAATACAATAAACATGAACTGTGAATAATAAATACAAGTGTAAAATAAATCCTGCATATCAAGACGAAAACACTCCGGACTTTTACAAAACCGCTCTTGTTCCGCAAACATTACAGTAAAATAAAAAAAAATTGCTACTAAACAGTTATATATATCACTTTTTTATCTGTGATTTTTATGTGAATATTTCTCATTCTTAGTAACCCGTATTACGTTTCATTTTTCGTAGTACCTAAAAAACGATTTACCAAATTTATCTGAAAATTTAAAAATCCTTATAATGATCGTATTCTATAAAGACTGTGAATAAATCATCACAAGTGATTTTGTTTGTATTATGTTCAATCTGTGTCCTTTTGAACTTTTCAGAAAATATTTCGTATCCCAAACGTTCTTGTTCCAGAAAAACTGTAACGTATTTTAATTTTTTAATTTTCAGTGAAATTCACGAAAACATAATACATACAATAATTATCAATACATAAGTTATATTTGTAGATTTTAAATCACTTTCAAAATGTTAAAAACTGTAAATAAATTTATGATGACAAGTGATAACATTTGTGCAGAGTGATAAATAAAAATAGTGAAAAAAAAAAACTAACATTAATTGCTAGTGACGAGATATTTTTTTATAAAGAAAGAAAAAATAAAATACTCATAATATTTTTATACAAAAACCACCTGTGGACGAGATATACATTTTGTGATAAATTATTTAAAACGCACCATTTATTAACATCATTAAAAATATTTATTAACGGTTAAAAATTTGTATATTTTAAAAGTAGTGATAGAATTTTTTAAATAAATCGTTACCTTAAAGTGTTCTCCTAGAAATAAATTTTTAAACACTAAAGTGCCTTATATTAAAACCAGCCTAATTTAGTTTCAAGATACGAAGTTTCCGTCGGATATCTGCGTCAAGTATCGGCTTAAAGTAGCGGTAAAAGAAATAAATAATCAAAACATATCGTAATAATAGAAAAAATCGATACACATATTAGTTTTTTAATTCCGTATGACGTGATGCAATAAGTGATAGATCTGAAAACTGAAATGCGTCGTTTTTCTCAGCTAAGACACAGTTATCAACCAGGGCTCCATTGTTCCGAGTTAAGACAATGCTCCGACAATTGAGTGTGTGAACACTTTTGATTTTATTGTTTCGAATTTACGCAATCATAATTATTCAGTGAAGTGGAGGAAAGAACATCCCAGTTTTGATCCAGATTCAGAAGCGTAATCAAATATTGCGCAATACGTCCTGTTGTATTTGCAAGACGTCCTGATACATTTGCGGGATATCCTGTTACCTGCGCAACGCATTCTGTTACTACACGGATATTGACCGACTGTTCCTGTATACATAGGTCAGTACTTATTTTTATAACATTTATTATGTGTTTTAGTGACCAGTATATTTATAATGGTATTAACTAAACTAAGGTAGATAAGTACTTTCCAAAAATAATAGGTATTTAAAAAAAGTAAAAGCACGGTTAGCAAAGTTTTGAAGAGAAATAATTTATGCAAAATATACCTACTTAGTGAGTAAAAACCAAACAATGTATTGATTATTTGTATATTCATGAAAATTTACTAATAACTTTGCATTGAGCCGGGAATTTTGAAATTTACGCGAGAAGATATCAACGCGTGGATAAAAAACAAACCAGAATTTACGTTTTTTAATTTATGTTTTCAAGTTTTATTTTAAAAATAAAAAGCAACATTTGAGTTCTTACGGTTTGTCATTTTTTTCTTAAATACTACTAAAATGATAGAATAAAATAAGCATTTAATTCATATCAAATTATTCCTCCGGTGCACGTATGTTAAAAAATTATAAAGTTAGGCATTGCAAACGAAAAAACCATAAAATTATTTATAAAAGTAATATTACTTTTCATTTTAATAAAAAAAATACGTGCTTTGGAAGGTATTAAATTGCGTTCTATAATTTGCTATTATTTAAAATTTATTAATTCAGTGAACATTTTTCGATGTTTTGAAAAAATATATAAGGCATGAAAGTTAAAAAAGTGTATAATAAATAATTATAAAAGTAAATCCTACATATGAGAAAAAATATTTTTATACGATATTTGTTTAGGTGAATATGTTTTCAAGCGATTATAACTAATGGGTAGGTACATTATTATACGGTTTGACAAAGATAAAATTCATCGAATGATCCATTTTTTCAGTTTTCTTTCCTTACTTTTTACGATAAGCGTTTTTGCAGAATCCGCGCTATAAACACGATCGTTTCACAGAGGGCATTGTCCATTTCGATACAAGTTAGCAACGGTTCCTCTTGTTACTGTCAATAGGAAAAGTAATCCGTATCGTTTTATAAGAAAGTACCCGCTAACATCCCGGAACTACACTTAAACTTCTGAATGGCGAGCTAAAATGGCCGACACTTTGTTTGAAAATAAAGATTCGATGTAATTAGGTCGTGGATAATTCATTTCGCACACTTTGCGTAATTTTTCATGAAAACACTGAAAGGAACCGTCCTGTGACGTAGACGTTAAAACGTAGATTAATATATCGTAGCTATAGACTAAGCGATGAATATCTATGTCTGAAAAACGTCGGGAAATCTAAAATTTCAAGAAAATACTTATTCAACTCCGAATCTTACCTTTTAAAATTTTTTAATAACAATTTTTCATATTAATTATCGTTTAAGCTCGATTGATCCACAAAACGTTGAATGGACATACCAACATTTGGCTGTGTGGCAACGATATTCTTATAATGATTAAATTCAATACTTTTTTTACCCGTTAACGTAGATTTTCATACTGTGCAAGTCTCCACCTTAATTTAATGAATGAAATACTTTTGATTCAGTCACATCAGATAATAATTGATTACAAAGTATGTAAGTAGATAGTGATCTGTACCAATGGTATAAATTATTTTCACCTAATTTGATTCATCTAACGTCATTATTTGTTTACCACAGATCTTTGATCTATTAAAAAATATCGTATTTTTTTAATTAAAAGATTCGAATTTCAGCCAATATTCTAATAAAATAACAAACGTACCACCTTATGAACTATTGGGATAAGGGAAAGTAGTATTTTTATTTATTTTTTACTAGCAAGCAAATTTATATAAGGTATAAACTCTACATAGGTACGCAACAAGATTATGTGTCGATCATAATGTTTTGCTCCAACACAATTACCTATGACAAAAGCATTGTTATTAATTTAAAAAACCTTTTTTAAAAGTTAAAAAATAATTAAACGTAAATTATTGTAAAATTTCAATACTCGTGTGATTTATATTGATAACTAAGCTTAAATCTTATTGAACTTTTAAATGTCTGTTTTTTTAATATCCAACGCATGGGCGCCATCTAAATTTAAGAATAAAACAGTATTAATTTTCTTTTTGTCCGCCTCGTAGCACAGTGGTAGCGCATTTGGCTACCGTGCATGTGGTCGAGGATTCGACATAAAATACTTATTTACATTTGATTTTCATATTAATATTTCACGTTTCCTTGGGCTGGTACTGAAACGTATGACTGATCACCTTACCGTGTTATAAAATGATCAAGATGCACTGCACTTGGTGTACCGATACAGTGCCCTATGCACCGTTGGGTGCGGGTAAGGGAACGTAGCAGTAGTAGTTACGTGGAATTCATGAAAAAAATATTTTCGTAAGTATATTCTACGGGGTGAATAATATGTAGTACATTGAGACTAGTACCTAAGTTTTCTGTATTAAAATAGCGCCTAGTTTAATTGGGTTTGTCATTTTACGGTCATTTTATAGTCCTGAACGTCCCACCTCTGACACGACTGTACATATAAGTAAGAAAGTGAGTACTTGTATGTACATAGATGTCGTTTGCCGCTTCGAGATTTCTTATTGCTTTAATAATAACGGTAGTCAAAATACTCTATTAGTAAAGGGACGGTATTTACAAGGTTCGTTACAGATTATAATATTTTATAATAACGCTTATATTATTGCACTCAACTAACTTGTCACTAAAGACAAGTTCCAAGTGATCGCATCGTTTACACGTGGACTTGCATGTCTCAAATCAAATTTATATTCATAAAATACTTGTTTTAAGAGGAAGATACAATAACGATATCACACCAGTTCCCGTGCGACTTTTTTAGTCCAGCCCCATAGTTTTGATACCAAAAAATACGATACAACTTCATAGTGGGCATCCAGGACATATAAGTAATTATGACTCATATTTACTAGTTAGAAGCACGTTGGTTGATATTATCGTTTTTTATAAACGGCATTTTGACTGTGTCTAAATACTTGTAGACAAAAACTGGACCCATTACGGGCTAATAATTACAATTTGACATCTCAACAGAGACGAGAAGTTTGGAAGGGAATATGGATATCTAGGAGTTTACAGGGCTCATGACCTGTCATTGGCTGGGTTGAGTGGCCACTTGATGTATTACAACATTCCCCATTCCACCTAGTATTTGATATCCATATCTGCCAATATACAGTAAAATAGCGCGACGCTTCACATGTGAACACTCTCTGTCATCGATTGAGAATATATTTGGACACAGTCAAAATGTTGTTTATAAAAATTAGCTGGTAAAAGTTATAAGCATAACAAATTGAAAATTCATCTTCAGGCGTTGCCTAGTAGGTGATTTAATTCGGTAAGAATCTCACTTGCAATCATAAAGGTTTCTGCAAAAATGCTTAGCAATTTTTTCAATCGATGACAGAGAGTGCTAGGTGAAATAGGGAATGTTGTAATATATCAATTGGCCACATAACCCAGCCAATGACAAGTCATAAGCCTGTAAACGCTTAGATATCCATATTGTCTTACAAACTTCTCGTCTCTGTTGAGATGTCAAATCGTTTTTTTAATTAAGTGTTATTTAATTTGTTAATTTTTTTTTCTAATTTATTGAAACTCTGCATGTATTGCAATCGGTTCATATTTTGACACGTTTTGTGTATTTTGAATAACAATGAACTTCTTCTTCTTCTTTCTACCAGCGCAACAATGATCAGCTATTTACCTTATCTGAACATGCTTTGTCCGTTTCAGTTCCTTACAAATTGAAAAATCGATTTTTAACAATACTTTGCAATTTCTGTCAGGAATCACAATGCTTTTGTCGGAGAAAAATGCACTGTCGTTATGTATTCTAGCACCACTTTGCTAAAAAACGGAAAACTGTTAACATTTAGTTTTTATTGTTGTTTTAACATAAATGCAATTAATATTCGTAAAACATCGTCTTCGTCGTGTTACAATTGACGATTTTTAAACAAACAATATAAAATATTTGAATGCATTTGTTTCAGACCTCCCAAAGTATTCATTTGTTCAAAATATAACTGTGCAAATATTGTTAGGTATTAATTTGAAACAATGTACATTTCTGTAAGATCTGTTTTGTTTTTCTCCTTAAAGAATACAGTTTTTATTATTTAAATATAAAATATAAATAATAAGCGTGATTTAATATGTATCTATTGACTAGAAACATTCCTTAAATACTAAAATTAATTTTACAACTAACCTAAAATTTTACAATTACTTACAAAAACGTTTTTCACGACAGGAAAGAGTTAATAGTAAATGATCAAAATAAGAGCCCTTATGAAAAACTTACATTTGAAATTAAAAGAATAATCAGTATATAATCCCTCAGCAGAGATAAACTTTCTACGTCCCCAAAATAATTCCATACTTTATGCAAAGGGGAGTAATACACAGTGGAATGTGTAAAAGGCGATAACTTAACCCAACCAATAGTAGTTCGTAATCCCTTTATATGCCTGAATGTTCCATATTCGTACATCAAAAGACATCTGCATCTCTGTTGAGATTTCCTAAAATGTAAGAACAATAATGCAATTCTTAGATATATTCAACGTAACAGATAAGAGAATGCAATGATTTGGTCACCACGCCCATTGCAATAATGTATAATGCGTACCTACATAAAGTAGATACGTGTTATTGACTTTTTCTTCAGCTATCTCCGGACCGTATCAGACTAACCGTTATTCTAGATCAGCAACAGACAGAAAGTGATAAATCTGTATCATCAGTTGTTATTATTGGTTAGAAGGGGTTGACTACCATTGAACACTGCTCCAAGGAAGAGCGCACTAACTCTGAATTCTGAATATGGAGTTATTGACTTGCTTTTACTTCTCAGGGTTTTATCTACGTTATCTACCTTTGAAAATTCAGTTAGAAAGTGAAAGAAAATAAACGTACATATTTGTTTAGTTTTAGAATTTTGATGATCTAATCTAAGGATATAGAAACAAATGAGCATTTAATTTGCTCTAAAGCAAATCTGTCAATTATTATCAGAATAACTGCTGTCTACCTTAAAGCAGTCAATTTACGTTTTTTTTAATGTACCCACCCTATTATAACAGCAAGTAATTTCCAATTACTTCAAAATATAAAATACTTTGGTTACATTAAATTTAAATAATAAAATGTTGAATTTTAAAAATAAAATACGTGTTATTAACAAAACAAGGATTCGATTCTCAAGGAGTAGATAATATTAGTTTAAGCTAGAACTTCGCAAGCCTCGTCATGTAGAGGATAGCGCAATGAGCTAACATGAATGTGGTCACGAGTTCGATCCCCTACCAATACGAAATATTTATTTGAATGTGATGATATTCTAATAAAAATATTTCATATATGATACCTCGGACTGACTGCAAAACTGATTTTACCATAGTCAAAATTCGTTGAATTTCACGGCCTTTGTGATACAGATACTGCTTTACTGGGTTATTGTGCCGTGTTTTTAGGTTTTGCATTGCCGAGGTTTTGAAGCGCATTACAATGTGTATCCTATGAAATTATTTTTGAAAATGTATAAGTGATCTTATATGTGCTTAAGTGTGAGGTACAAACTTATCATACTTGATCACTCATAAAACTGTGTTCAAAAATTAATCCAGATGATGGACATTGCAATGTGCTCCGAAACGTCGGCAAAAGGAATCCAAAAACAAGGCCGAATTGGTATCGTGATCATGTCCGCATGAGTTATTATGTATGAGATACATATATATTTAAAAAAATCATATGTACACCTTGATACCGTGGACTGGATCTGAAGCGTAGGACTGATCATCTTGCCTTAGTGTAATAATGATCAAGATAACTGTATCTTCCCATGGTATTTCAATAAAGTGCACTATGCACCATTAGATGCGGATAAAGGAAAGTATTAGTATCCTGAAAGCTGTGAAAATAAAAAAAAGCCATTGACCGATGGTTGCCAACGGGTGCATTCGCGGTGTATAGTGTTTCAAACGCACGACCAGCCGTTGTCATTATGACATGGAAAGTGAGTGAACCAGTTAGTGACAACCTGTCGGCGGTGCGTCCGGGCGGAGGTAAAAGTGACCGCAGTTCGAGAAATCGCCACCGCAGTGCGCAGGCGTAGAAAAAACAAGATCACTTGGGTGTTTTGTTGTGTTGATAGTAAAATTTGCTCATAATATCTGCCAGATAGGATGATAGTGTGAGATGCACACATGCGTTCTGTCCCCTCCCCTCTTTTCCCTAATCCCCCCTCCATTGAGACCCTGACCGCGGATGCACGGATGGATGTCTGGGATGGGGGCCTGGCGAGGCGGGATACCGGTCTCCACACGGGTGGTTGTAATTACTAATAAATAATGATCGGGGTAGAAACTAACATCCCTACCACTGTTAATTTGGGCCGACTCTCGTTGGTTTGGGTGATGGAAACAATGACAATTATAATACATAAGCCGAGACAGTGGTAGGGGTACAATGAAAGCATTTGTTCGCGTACATAATCGTAAATTCATCCGTATTTTTAATCACACTAACAATCTTAAAATCGAAGTTTAGCTTGTTGAAAAAAATCTGTAGAGTTGGCTGGACTGAAAAAAAGACTCAATAGTCTTTAAAGCAGTCTAGGGAAAGGGTGGGTCTTTCATTGTGTTGAATCGCTCTGATGGGATGACAATATTTTTGTTCTGTTTTTTTTTTCTCAAAGTCTCCTGCCTCTCCTGCCTCCCTATATTGTAGATTTGTAGAATTATTCTAATCGATGGACTGTAGAAAAACATTAGTTTATATAATTTAAAGACATGTTAACTTAAGCAAATTATATATATATATATATATATAGTATTTTTTAAAATCTACAATTAAAATGGTTTTTATTTTTCGGTAGCATAAGTACGCTTAGTTATTTTGTAAAGGTACGTGAATAAGAGTATAATTATGTACCTATATAACGCTTTGTTCAATCAATAAATATGGATATTTTTATTTTTATATCCCTACAGAGATGAGGTAGAATTTTTTCAAATTCAGGAATATGGATATTCAAGCGTTTACAGGGCTTATGACCTGTCATTGGCTGGGTTAAGAGGCCACGACCCAAAATGTTCTATATTCAATAAATATGTTTTTGTTACGAATGAAAAAAAATTGTAAAAAGAAATTAATATACTTTTGAAACACGTATTTAAAAAAAATCGTGTTAAAAAGCTTGGTTTAAACTTTTGTTTGAAAAATAAAACTTATATTCTTCTCAATCTGAACATTTATTTTCGTTATATTAATTTCAGAGATGCTTATTCGATTTTAGAGTAATTTGTGCATTAGTTTGATGCAGTTTCAGTTATTGCAAGCGAAATGAAAAATCTTTTCAAAGGAAATATTTTTAGACAGCATCGATTGCATACAGTTTTTAGATTTCGGAAGTCGACCTTTTTAAAGCTCGTTTATTCTCATTTCAATGCATGTTAAATTCACTTTACTTTTTTCATGTCCACCGGTGCCTTTGAACATTAATTTATTTTCAAATTGGGTGCCTTTGATTGTGTTTTATAATAATAAACATTGCAGTACCCAATATTAAGCACAGCGTAACATATTATTTGCCATAGATCGCATTCAAGTGACAGTTCTGAGAGAAAATACTTTTATAGACGGCACTATTTTCATTTCCCGACAGTTTTTAGTGATTTAGATTTTACTTAACGCGGAAGAAACTCAAAATGAAAGTTCTTTAGAATGCGTTAAAAGATCTACGATATTCTATGAAACCAAGTAAAGTTGCAAGAACATGCAATTTCGCAAACTTTTTTATTGCTGTTTTTTTTTTGTTGTTAGGCTTTTTGTAATAAATGTAATATTTTTACCATGAAACCAGAAGGAATAAAAATAATACAAATTTTAAAAATATTAATAAAATTAAAGCTTTAAATTTTATCACACTTAATATGAATATTGGAACGGTTTAGTTACCCATATTGGGTTAACTTTTTTTTTAAAGTGCTATACGACAGGGAAGCATGACTATTTATACTTTTAGTTCCCTACTGAAAACGAAATTTATAACTTTTGCAAAATGACTTCAGACGGTACATAAGGTTATAAATTAACGGTTAACAAGCTTAAGATTAGATATTTGTAAAAAAAATGGCAAGAAATACAACAGTGTTTGAGAAAAGTATTATTTCTTAAATCGAAAGAAACGATAAGATTCGATTTCGTTCAAATAAATGCAACAAACACACCCGCAAAAATTATATTTACAATCGTTTGAATGAGAAACCAATCCGCCAAATGTCTAATGCAATTCATCACGGGCATCAAACGTTTTCTAATCCGAAATAACTCCAACTTATTTAGAGAGAAAAGGAGAATAAATGTATCATGCAGTTCAGACTGATTTTTGTGAAGTGATAATTTTTTCAGAGTGACGGGCTGTCGGATTTCAACAAATTCTTTCTGTGCAAGAAGTTGATAGTTGATTAATCTTATTTTTAACTACTTACTTTCGAAATGTTACCGGCAAACTTCGGCAGCCAATGGATCTCGTGATTATACAGGGACTTCCATTAGTACCTACATAAAAGTCCAATGTAAGATAAAGAACCTTAATAAATATCTGGTGGTCCCACGTTTAGGTATATTATATTGTGTCAGGATAGTGATATTTTTAGTTTAAGTGAGCGCTCAGCAGTCTAATGATTGAACGTTTTGGAATTTAGTAATGAAAATAGAGTTTTAAAACAAATTAATAACGCAATGCGCCATTTGATTTCTAACCGGAATTTTTGAACACAAAAATATTGATCCATCAAATAAGCAATTTTTTCAAAACATAAGTAGGAATTGTGTCCACCTCTTGATGCAGTGGAAGCCGCATGGGGCTACCAAGCATAAGGTCGCGGGTTCGATTTCCAACGGTATCAATATAAAATAAACTAAAATAAATAAAATCTTTATTTGAATCTTTATTGAAGCGCAAAAGTGACCATCTAGCCTTTATGTAACAATTCGTTGCACTTGTGTATCAATTCGTTTCCTATGCACGATTGGTTCCAGATAAAGTAAACGGAAGAAATAAATGATAAACACAAGTCTCTTCGTCCATGGCTGTGTTCACTAATATACTCATATATCAACATGCAGATACAGGATTATGAAGTCAAAACGAGCGTTTATCGATCTCGTATCGAAAAAAATGCATGGAAAATCATAATCCCTGCCCAGGAGTTTATTTAATTATACAAAAAGTTGAATAACTCTAAAATTACAAAATCTGCCGAGCCAAACTTGCGTTGGGTTTATTAAGATAATATATTTGAATGGCTTCTATTAACTACCTGCTATGTAAGTTTACTAATGGAAGACACTATATAGCTTAAACTTTTTGTAGTTTTTTCTTACAAGTATTATCGTTAAATAATGCTCGAGTTTTGAAGACAAAACCAAAGGCTTGCCGGCAAAATTAATTCCCTTTCTGATAGCGTGTGATGCTTTTCGTTGCCTGTCGTACATAAATCTAGTTTCGGATCAGATAAATTATGCGCCCTGATTTTCTTCTGACGGACAAAATTATTTTTGCATTCTTGATTAATTTCACCGAGAGCTTATTTATGAACAGATATTTCCAATTTACGTTAATTTAATATGCACCATTACAGGAGCCTATACCTTGTAAGGATGTGAAAAATACAGGATATTTTTAACAAGGCACAACGTGTCAAGTGCAACTTACATAATTCGGCAGAAACATAATTTAAAAGTAATACTGGTTTCTTTACAACAAAAATATTTTCAAAATGAAATTGCGGTGTATTAATAATCAGCCAACCTGTATAATATGCTTTATAAATTGGTTGCGTGCTTTTTATCTATCCCATTTTTGACAATCATAACAATGCATTAGTAGTATACAAGTTTACTAGTACTATTATTACTACTTTTTTTCCTTATCCGCACCCAATGGTGCATTGGGCACTGCATTGGTACACCAAGTGCAGTGTATGTTGATCATTTTATAAAAAAATGTAGCATTTAAATGAGTGCAAGGCTGAGATAAGCATTATCGACAAAAATTAAGAAAGGGCTTTTACGATGTTTTGTCATGTGGAGCAAATGAGTGATGAAAGAACGGCTAAAAGAAGTTTAAATGCAAGTGTGCCAGGATGTAGAATCCGAGGAAGGCCGAGAAAGACATGGCATGACCAAGTACGACAAGTACTTAAAAGTGGACATGTGAAAAGTCGGACACGAGAAGATGTATGAATGTAGAGGAAGCAAAGGAAGTATGTCAGGACAGAGTGGTATGGCGTTCTATCCGCTCTGCCTACCCCTACAGAGAAATGACGTGTTGGTTAGTTAGTTATATAAATGTAAGGTATTATTTAATTGTGTTTTTTATATTCATATGAGAATCTTTTCGTTATCTTATCCATATCTACTGGGAAAAAAACAAAAGAATTGCGATCTTTAGATCTAAGTCTCTACATTCATTTTAGAACTACCTTTTAAAATTAAAAAAAACATATAAAACCCCCTTTCGTCTGCATTTTTTTGGTCTACCAGATAATATAATATTGCACACAGATTATAAATAATTGTCTCTTTGTGAAGGGGGTAATATTTGATTACCTATTAAGTTGCAATAATTAAATAAATAAATACGACGATACGTGTGGATAGTTGAAACCAGGACAATTCATCATCAGTAATCGATTAAAGTAATTTGTGAGTCATTTGGCTAAACGCTGAATAAATCAATAATATTAAGTGGGCGAATTGTCTCCAATTTGATTCGACGAAAGCCTCTTCTCATTCACTCTCGTTGAGTTATATATTATATCTTGTCGGAGACTTTTGACATAAGCTGTCTTGTATAAATTACTGTCAATCGCGTCAGTTTGGCGGCAAAAAATGACATATTTATACCGATCAAGTTTGTAAAAGTAAAAGTTGAATCTCTTTTTGATCGAATGCTCTACACGTGTTAGTGTATTGATAAACATGCGCGTAATGACATATACACAATACACATACGTAATATATAAATATGATTACAATTTGACATCTCAACAGAGACGAGAAGTTTGGAAGGGAATATGGATATCTAGGCGTTTACAGGGCTTAGTGGCCAATTGATGAATTACAACATTCCCCATTTCACCTAGTATTTAATATCCATATCTGCCAATTATCAGAACTTGTATAATATACAGTGAAATGGCGCTATAATATGGTGATATAATCGGTAAGAATCTCATTTGCAATCATAAAGGTTTCTGCTAAAATGCTTAGCAATTTTCTCAATTGATGACAGAGAAAGTTCACATGTGAAGCGTCGCGCCATTTCACTGTATATATACAAGTTCTGATAATTGGCAGATGTGGATATTAAATAGTAAGTGAAATGGGGAATGTTGTCATACATCAAGTGGCCACTTTACCCAGCCAATGACAGGTCATAAGCCCTGTAAACGCCTAGATATCCATATTCCCTTCCAAACTTCTCGTCTCTGTTGAGATGTCAAATTGTAGTTGTTAGCTCGTAATGGGTGAAATCCAGTTTTTGTCTACAAGTATTTAGACACACTCAAAATGTTGTTTATATAAATATGAGGATTAAATAATAATCCTTTTCTAGGAACAATTTAAATGTCTTTTTATAGTAAGCACTGATACATAAATCATCATTATTCATCATTATCGGCATACACTACTACTTTTCTTTTATCTCCACCCAATATTGCATAGGGCACTGCATTGGTACACCAAGTGCAGTGAAACATGATCATTTGCTACATGAAGGCAAGATGGTCAGTCTTACGCTTATCAGCATGTATTCCATAAACGCCTCCAAGCTAGTT